>JAPYZB010002595.1:0-11949 GCA_030522745.1 Eupelmus kiefferi
ACATTGCTACATTAACAGTCTGTGGTCGGTTTACCGGGCAGTATTGTAATATTTCTTCAAATTATTTGTAGAATTTCCTAAAATCTTCTCTCCGTGTAGGTATGCTAAGATAGCTTTTTTGCGAAAACAAGCAGAACGGGTATTTTCACAAATGTCTCGAGAATAAAAAGTATTCATAGTGAAAACTAAGTTTACCCTAGCTCTAATCATCTTGAATGAGAATGTAAATCAATATAATTTTATACAACATATATAAGTTCATTGACATTACTTTCAACACCTACATAAAAAATCAGCCTCCTTTATTCATAAATTAACTTTTCAACGCACTCTCTCACCACACACATCTCTCCCTCCATCATCTTGAAAAACGGGCGAGGCCGTCCCAGGGAAGAAATAAGTGCAAGCTTTTAGCGCGCTCGGCGCGCAAGTTCACGTACACTCGGGGCGTAGGCGAGCCTCTATACCTCACTCTAATGACACGCGAGATATCGTTCACGCTGCCAGCTCGACCATGCCGCAAGAAAACAAGCCGCTAATTTACTAGCAGAACATTTCGCGGCTAATCGAATGCGCGCGGCCGAGCGTGCGATTCGCAGCAGTCTTTTTTTGGGGGCGCGCAAAAAAAAATTAACGAGGTTGAAAAGGAAAGAAGCAGCGAGACATTTTCTTTTGGGAGGAGGTGCGCGAGGCGAGAGAAAAAAAGATTAATCGTCGCTTTGTATGCAGTCGTTCTTCAAAGGATTTGCATATTTTCCAGTTTTATGGCTCGTAAAACGAAACGCCGACTACCGCGAGAGAGCTCAATATTGTGCATTTTTTATAGATTTTATATGTACGCCGGTGCAGCCGTCGCGAATAACTCTTTTGCCGATCGTGTGTCAATTATTTTCAGTCGAATCTTGAGAGTCGATCTTTTTTTTTTAAATAAAAAGAAGAGCAGTATTAAAGAGTGTTGCGGAGTAAAAAGGCATTGTAAGAATTGATTGAAGTGAAACTATATAGCCGAGTTTATCGATTGAAGTGGAACTAATACGCCGACAATCATAATAATTCATTTACTAGTCTCTTTTTTTTCGCCGAGGCCTTGCGTATAGCGCTCCATTATAGAGTGCCGCGGGAATTTCATAACTTCACGAGGCTTATTACACTCGGTAATGGTTTATGAAAAAACTTGAAGCTAATTAAGTTGATCAACAATTTCGAATTCAAATTCGCACAAAGCTGAAAAGTTTCGCCCCGGCCGTGATTAACATTAATCATAGTAATAGTTCCCTGCTTAATTAAAACCAGAATTTAATTATGTAAAACTACTCCATAACCAGAATTAAAATCCCAACTTCGGCGTAACACAAAATCATAATTAACAAACGATCCCTCCCTCTTGCAGCCCGAAGCTCCGCGCAGTCGCCCCCAAACCGATAAATCAACCCAACAAGAAAAACAAACGAAACGAGCCGCTCATTTCCCTGCCGCGCCGTATCTCCCGGCTCGGCCAATTAGGTTAAAAAGTTAAACACATCTCCGCGATCCGGCTCCTTGGAAGCCGGCCGCCCGGAAAAATAAACTCGCCGCGTTTCCGGGGAGGCTCGAGGCGCATAAACGGCCGCGAGACGAAATTAATTTTCCCCGAGCTCTACACCTTATCGGGCTCCCTCCCCATACACGGCGCAGGGGTAAATTAAAAAATGATGTCAGCGCGCTTGCCGGAGCGAGCGAGCCGAGCGAGCCGAGAGAGAGCGAGCTTTATATAAATCAATACGCGCGGAGGGAGCGAGAAAATGCGCGTGGGAGAGCGCATCTCCGGCAGCGCAGTTCCGCCCTTTTCTTAGATCTCGCGGCTGTGCTACGCATGTGCGTGACTGGCGCGCGCGGCTTCATGAATGAAAGGATTCGCGGAAAGCGGACGCTGTGTGTTCGCGCTGTGTATATGGGCGAGTCGAGGGATGTTGTCGCGGAGTATAGAGGCGAAAATCGCCGGTCCAAGATGGATGCGCGCGGAGGCGGCGGAATTTAAAGGGGATGGGCAGGGCATCGATTTTTCGCGCGTTTGTTGCAGGGCGAGAGAGAGAGAGAGAGCCGGGGGCTCCCTTGGCGTGGCCTGCAGTTGGCTTTCGGAATTTTCGAGGGCGCTTGCGCGCTGCGCGGGGCTGCATTTCTGGCTTGCGCTTTTTTTTGTTGGGGTAAACAGTTGCGGGGAGAGGCGTTTAAACGCTTGCGCTAACGGAAAGTAAATAGAGTGCGCACTTGCATGCAGGCTTTGATAGACGCCTGAAACGTGTAGTTTTGATTAAAAATTTTCTGTTTGTTTTTGTTTTTTGCGTAATGGATACGAGCCAACCTTGTAGCGAGTTCCAGTTTTGGTATTTTCCGGTGTACTTCATGAGAAAAAGCGAAAATTGAATCTAATAAATATCGATGTTTGCTTATCTGTAAACATACGCCCACGTGTATCATTCAAACGATCAAGCAGCGATTTTGTTTCGCCAATACGGTTTAGCCGGAAGAAAAATCGTAACTTTATCAACTAAAGTGAATTGACCGTGCGCGCGCGCGCGAAAATGGGAGAGTGAGCGGCAACTGGCAAACAAAGGCGCGGTTTGTATTTATATTTCGTGTATGCAGCCAGATGAATTCGAGGTATCTGGCCGATATCGGAGGGGTGAAAAACCAACCGAAATGAAAAAGAGTAACATACCCTCGCGTGAGCGGGGGCGAGATGGGTGTATTTGCTTTCCTCTGCTTACAATCATTGCTCAACTGTATTTTATCTGTATTGTTTTCATATGTGAACCAGCGTGGAATTCCATTTTCCAGTCGTTGGATCTAACTTTTGAGACCTATTTTCGAGTTTGTGAATTAAAGATTTTACACCGCTTTGTCTTTAGTAAAGTCGTCCTATATTGCCATGCTATTCCGTACGGCCCCTGAGACTGTCACTATTTCAGAGACTGCGTTGAATCTGAGCTTATTATTAAGCAATTAAATTGTACACATTAGAAACCAATTACGGTCTAGCAGATTGAAAAAAAATTAAACTTTTCTCCTTACCTTAGCTCTCTCTCTCTCCCCCGAGTAATTATCCTTGTACAAGTTCATCAAGGCAAAAACAAGTATTCCTCGTTACTATAAAGCCTAATCGAGTTAAGCCTCAAGTTTGCATGACTTTGCACTTAAAAAAGCTCAGAAAAGTTCCACCTCAGTAAGGAGGCTATGCGTGTATACACCTCGCTTCACCGCGAGGCAGTAGCTCTCGGCATCCTTGAAATTGTTGGCCGCGTCGTCTTCCTTCACGAAAAAGCTCTTTTCGCAAAATTTTTTTCGCGTTCTAGCTCTTTTTGAAAGAATTTTTTGAATTCATAATGGCGCGGTTAACGAGGCATTTAGGTCAGAGTAAAGAATAAAAATTGCTTCTTTTTTATTTTAATGAGTTGTTTGGTTTTATTAACGATTGTTAACTTTTTGGACTTATATAAAGAGTTTTATACTCACTTTGCACAGACTTGAAAACTTTAAATGATTTTTAAACATTAGGTTTTGAATTCGTTAAGCTTATATAAATTGACTTGAATTATGTTTTATATAAAAGACTGCATTATTCAGATAATTATTATAAGATAATAAAAAATGAATTATTTCTAATAATTTATTTATAATATCTATTACTTTTGTGAGTAAAATGAATAATTGTAAATATCATAACCTTGCATAAAAGTAAGGCTATTATTAAGTAACTATCAATAAACGATCTCGTTTTTCATAATTAAAAAATCCACAACCAATTCGATCCCATTAATTCAACAAAACACAATAATCATTCGTTACTACACATATACATACACCCTTCCGCTCATTCGACAGCATCTCTTTCTTTCATACTCCTCCTAACCTCTCTCGCTCGCCTAGCTCTTTCCTCTCTTTCTCTCTCGTTCGTAAAATTATCGGCTTCCTCCTGCGGCGGCGCGTGCAATTATTTATAACTTGTCCGGTCGCTCCCCGCGCTTGGAGAAGAAAGAGAATGAATCGCCTGCTCCTCTCTCGACTTGGCCCCGGTTGCCCGCGCCGCGCGCGTCAGGCTCGGCTTAACTTCTATAAAATCTCGACGATCTTTCTCAGCGTAAGCTGGGCCGCGCCAGAAAGAAAGAAGCCAGAGGAGACACAGATAGGAGAGACGCGACGAGGAGAGCCGGGCCAATACACAGCTCGCTACTCGTCATAAACGCGCCCGAAGCTGCCAACTTCCTCCGCGGCAAGCCAGACGCTCCTAAAAATCCTCCTAATTTTGCGCGTGATTGAGAGCCGCCGCCAGCCGGATAAGAAGTGGCAGGAAGAGCGCCGAATTGGCTTTGGAATGCCAATGAAATTTTCATCAAACGCGGGTATTCTGGTTGCCGGTTGGAGTTTTTTTCTCGTGGGTCCATTGACGGGAAATGTTTGCGCTTAGCTTTTTCGTTGGAGCTTTTTGGTCTGTCGGTTGTGCAAGAGGTGTGCAACGTTTAGCGGAAAATTTATTTTTATTATTTTATAAATAAGTGGATGACGAGAAAAATTGGTGCTGCTTGTTGCGCTAATCGCCTGTTTCAATTAGACGAAACACTTTTCAGAACGCGTTTTTCAAAATTTTTATATTAAAGTTCAAAAATTATTTTAATACCTGAGCAAACGAAGCTAGAAATAAATATTTGTCCATTTACTTTAAGTAAGTAAAAATAAAATATTCATATAAGATACTGCACACTATCATTTCAAGCAGCCTCTCCAACAATACGTCTTCCGCACAAGTAGGTCAAAACCAGAACCAACATTTTCATTCCGCAGCAACCGCTCAGCCTCTGAATTTCCAAATTCGAGTAACCCAACTCTACCCACAGGGCAAAACCAGCCAATACTCGCGAGATAATCGCTAGGAACAATGGTAATCGCGTTTGACTCGCAGCCATTGGCTTCATTGTGAGCATGCAGAGCTACATAGTTTCTAGCGTCGCAGCTTGCAGAAAGACAATCGCCGCTGGCGCGGCGCGCACATCTCGTCCGCGTATTGCGGCGGATGAGCGCTCCTGCCTCGTGACAAGGCAATTAGCGCGGGCAGAAAAGCAAGTGTTTTTTTTTCCTTCCTTCATGCTCAAATAGCGCGAGAGAGGGAAGGAGGAAGAGGAAAAAATAGACAATGAATGCGGCGAAGACGGAGAGACGGAATAACGGAGAGTGACGCGCCGGGTAAAAAGGAGAACGAGAGTGAGAGCTCCGGTGGCGCGCGGCGATGAGAAAAAGAGCGAGAGAAAATATGAGACTGGAGCGCTGCCCGAGTTACACAATAATGCGATGTGCGGGCTCGAGTGGGAAAGAGCAGAGGTTGATTTTTTTTACGGAAACGAATTGGAGAAAACAGTGCTGTATGCTGATTACTTTTCTTTAAGGGATGGGTGATAGATCGGATACTTGATTGAATTGTGTTAAAATGTTGAGAAAAATTTTTTATTTTGAAACTTTGATGCGTTGTGAAGAAATCAGAAAATTTTTTAATAATAATAACATTTTTTTAATTGTTAAATTTTTTTATTTTAAAGTATAAAATAAGGTACGAATCTAACATTCATCCTTATAAATACCCACTCTCGCATTAAACTGAGTTGACGTACTAATCGTCTGGATCTAATAAACCCATAAATAGTTCAACGAAAAGCAAAAGCAAAAAAAAAAGTGAAATACGCAAACGTGAAAGCTGTCGTACGCTAGTGCAACCCGACCCTATCGCGTCAACCCTCGCCTTCGTCATCGCAGCCACGAACGAAAAGTCACACGACGCCCTTTTTTTTTTAGTCATGCTTTTTCCGATAATCGCGCCGGGATGAAGCTGCATACTCCTGGCAATTAAAAGTGTGCCGATATCCGCCTAGAGGCACTCGACTCCTTCGGTTCGATTGCCTCTTTTGCGGCTAGAAAATGCTGCTCCGTGGAGAAAATAATTGCTGCTGGCTGTTTATTAATTTCATTTAATTTTCGCTGAGGAACTTATAAATTATTTTACTTCTTCCGTTTAATACAGAGTTTATAGGATCAATGATGTTTTATAATTGTCACTTATAGAATTACAATAGCGAAATAAAAACTTAAGTAATTTTTTTGAAAAATTTGAACTGAAGGAATGTCTGATGAATTGTAAATACTTTCTGCTAAAATTACAGCAATTTTATCAGTATTTAATTCTAGTTTAAAAATATCGTATTAATAATTGTTTGATATAAATAATGTTACATTTAATATTATTTGAATTTCTTAATTTTAATATTATTTAAATGTAATGATATATCTTCTAGATTTGAATACATTATTATGATCGAATTATATGCATTTTAACCACTCGAATGTAGTAGTTGATCAGTTGAACGACAAAAGAATTTTCTTTCTAATGATGTTCGTAAGTCAAGATGCAACAACACTTAGAACTCCATAGCAATGACGTCACATTACTAAATCATGCAATTAAGTCACAACACAATGGTGTTATAAAACTTAATAACGCTCATTAGCCTTTTTGTTTTTCAAGAAAAAAAAAACTACAACTATAAATCAAACTTTTACATTTTTATATGTAACCACTTTTTATCAAAAGAAATCGGTGAAAAAATCATTAGCAAAAATTTTATCTCAAATAAATATCGTATAACAGAATAGACAAATAGACTTCGGAATTTGGCGTTTCATTTGTTGCGACAGGCGCTACAAATGGAATATTTGTGCTCCTGCAGTTCCGGTCACCGAACCAAATCAATCGACGATTTCATTGTACTCTCTTTCTCCCTCTCTCTCCCTCAATCGAATCACGTGCGACTCAAATTTTTCGCTTTTCCTTCGGAACCTCTCCTATTTTGTCCAGTCTCTGTATTGAACAGTAGAATCAGGACAGCTCGAGATACACGCTTCGAGAATTTCAAACATTATGCGCATTACTAAGCTAGCGTGTCAAAAAACAAATTATTCCGACATATAGATTTTTGAATCTTTTGTATAAAATAGAAAGTTTACTTAGGATTAACTATTCTTAACTTAAAGAAGTATTTCTATTAAAGTTTTGTATGAAGAAACGTGTAATTGTTCAATTGTTCTAATAAACTAATCTATTTTAAATGGAACATAAAGTGACAATATTATTTTATTTTTTAGTAGACCATTTTAATGTTTACAGTGGCAAATACATCTCAAAATAAAATTCTTTTATTGTACATTGCTGGTTTTATTTCTCACCATTGTTTTTTATCTGACCTAAATACACCACCAAATGAAAAAAGTCAATATTTTTTTAAAAAGAAATTCAAGTTTTATTAAATTCCTATTTATTGTGTACATCAATTCTAGGAACAAGATTTTTTTAATCTTCATCAATGTTATAATGCGAAGTATTAATACTTTTATTCACACAGAATTAATTTAAACGAGATACTGCCAATGTATATTAAAATCTAAAATAAACAACGAAACATTGCTGCAGTGCCGCTATTGACACACACGCCATTCCTATACGCTTTTCGCACAGCGTAATCAAACTACTCTACTGCATTCCAAAACCTCCGCTACTAATTATCCTAATTTATAAACCCACGTCCCTCTCCCCTCGAAAAAACATCCCTTTAAAAATCCAATTTCCATACCAGGTCAACAGAATAAATAAATGCCTCGCAAACGACGTAAGAAAAAAAGAGGGGCAGCCAAGGCAAGAAGTAGATGCTGGGGCAACACCAACATTTATCAAGTCAGCCTCTTTTTCCCTTATTCAATTTCGCGATCGCGCGCGATTTCTCGCATCCCTCATTTGGCGAAACGCTCACGCGCGCATCACGAGACGACTTTTCTTTCGATAACTTCTTGCCGTGATGCCTATTTCCCCTCCTCGCAAATTCAAATGTACATAAATACATATATACCTGTCGCGAGAGAGTTGGCCTCAAGTCGCGCGTGATATTGCCGCGGAGGGGGCATCCTGGTTCAGATTTGTCGGTGCTTTAACCCCTTTATCGTGGATCTACTCTCTCGCAGCTGTATAACTCGGGTTATGTTCGCTTGTTTGGTTAGTGCAAGATACAGAAGATGCTGAAGTATTTGGTCGTCGTTTTCCTTTTTGGAAATAAAAGTAGGGTGCATTGGATGACGAAGATCGGAGTAAAACGAAAAATTTAACGAAACCTAATTTTGTGAAAAAGAATTTCAAATATCAGTGAAGTTGCGGTTTCATTTTTATCTGATTGATTATCGAAAGAATGTTAGATAAAGGCTTGCAAATATTTTTCTTAATTTATTACGTCGTAGCGATATGGCTTGGAAATTCCAATTATCATCACTTTCATAGTAGGGAAGTCTCTTTGTAATTTTTAATAGATTATTAGAGCACTGATAAATTTAATAAACATTTCTAAAACATATAAAAGCAGTATAAAATATTTGTACGTGTATTCGTTAAAAGAGTTTCATATCTTTAACGAAAAAGCTTCAGCTTTGTACACAATTATTTTGCTAACTCAAAGCTAGCTTTGTACCTTGTTAATTATTTTCCATTTGGAGAATGCTGTTTCAAGAGTAGATGCAAGGGTTTTACACTCATGCATACTCCAATCAAGATATGTTCGCAAACCTATTACAGTAATAATAGTAAAATAAGAGCATGTCATATTCATGACGCGTAAAAGTTTTGATGCGTGTCACGGAATATTAACGTAATAAATATGTGAGCACCAATATGTAAGCCATAACTAGAATTTCCCAAGAGTGTCATGCGAGTGACATAGAGAACTGGAAACAAAGTTTGAACGGAAGCAAGTTTTAATGCTAATTTTACATGTTGTTTATGCAACTTTTGTGTTCATCACATTCCTAACAGAGATACGATGTTGTTATAATTGTAACGATTTGTTTGTATTTTGCTTTATAACCTAAATGAAAGGATACTCAACACTGTTTTACTATCAGTGAAGTTAAATTGATAAAATCTTGCAATACCAAATAGAAATATAGATATTACAATATTGTTTAAAAATAACTTTCCAACAAATGCAACAGTACTTCTGATTTCATTAGCGTTTATCAATTCTCATTTCTATTAACCAAAGCTTACATTAAATGTTTTTAAAAACTTATAAACCTTCAATAAAAAATGTAGATCGAAAAATAAATCACATCTAATAAATTCTAAAATTGCAAAACCAAAACTCCAAGTCATAATTTAAACCAAAACCGTAGTCTACACAACACTGCAACGCACAGCTATCTCAAAAACATATCACCTTAAAAACTCAACGAACCAAATCCTCTCATATTTATTATCCCCCTAAACGTAAATATTTACAACCGCGCGCGCAGCAAAACTCGCTCGATATCTCTCGAAAACCCGACTAGAACTGTCCGAGCGAATAAAATCCCGTTGGCATCCGGCTTCTCTCATCGAGCGTCGTGGAGAAAAGACGCTCTCTGAGCTTTAAGTATTTTTAAAGCTCTCAAAAGTGGCCGAGGGAAAGAGAGAACAGTTGAGACTCTTGCTTGAGAGTCTCGCAGGCCGCTGGCAGAGCCAATCAAGCCGATGGTCCTTCTTTAGCAGCAAATTATTCCGCGCGACTCCTGACGTCAATGGCGCGAGCGCGCGCGCACGCAAAAGGTGCCGCACGCGCTCTCTTTGCGAGTTTTAACGCCTCGCTCGCGCGCGCAGGAAGCGACCGGCTGATCGCGTCACTTTATGTTTCGTGAAGACTTTATCTTCGTATTGAGGTTGTCTCTTTATTTTCGAGCGCTTCTGGAATTGCCTGACGCGCTGCTCTCGGGGCAGTGATTCAAGCGATGACCAGCCGGGGATACGGCTTTTACGGATGACACGAAATTGGCTCTTGGATTTGTCATTGATTAATTGATAAATCGAGTGAATTGATTAATGAGTTTTAATTCAGATAAAAATTTTTCGTTACACCGATGTTTTTTTTGGCACTATATATCATTTTGTATCACAGTGACAGATGAATAAAAATTGGGTGTGTAGATTATTAGCATAAAAATTGCTAATTACAAAGAATTACGAGTTCAAATATTCACTGTAGTGGAAGTGTCTATTGATATTTTCTATTGATATTTTTGTATAAGCCGTAATAACCTTGATCTTTAAACTCAATCAGAAGACAATATACATTATTATTATGCAAAGAATTTGTTTTTAAATATTTTTTATATAATAATTTTAAATGAAAATAATAATAAAAAATTTAAATTGCAATAATCCCACACTATCATATATCCATGAAAATTCTCCATCCCATAGCCCCTCAACAAACCATCACCACCTTGCAGCAGCCGCACTACACCTCCCCTCAACCAAAACGTCTCACTTTAATCACCTTCCTCGACCACTCAAGCTGCTCCTTTGCGCTTTTATAATATCCGACCAGAGTTGAAAGGTTACAAGGGCGCTCGTTATTCGAAGATCTCGGGCCGCCTCCGCGCATTCCTAAACTCACTGAACTCTGGCCAAGTCGAAGATAGGAAAGTAAGAGAGCGTCCAGTTTGAGCCGATACTCAAATTAGGAACCGCGCGTTGGGGTAGGGGTATAGAAGCTGTTCTTTTCTTCTTTGAAATCCGAGGCAGCGCTTCGTAACGTTATACATCAGCCAGGTGGACGCGACACGATGCAGAGAGAGAGAAATGCCGTGGCTGACGCCCATTTTCACCGTGATCGGGCCCGCATTGTGGAGCAAATTTAGAATTGACGATTGCCATTGATTGTTGGGGTTTGCTTTATGCTCGATAAATTAGAGAACGGGCTGTCTACTTGAGATGGCCCGTTGTTCGAAGTAATGGATTTTATAGGTCAAATTTTGGAATGGGATAAACAAATGGTTTTACATTTCTTGGTTTTGAAAGGAAAATAAGTAGAACGTTATTTTGGTTAAAATCAAGCTTGGCGAAGTGTGAGACAGGATTTTAAAGAAGCAAAAAATTGGCTGGGGTATCTGGAAACTAAATTGGCATTGAATGCTTTTTGGCTAGCGAGCCTCCTGATAAACCACTTTGCGCAAGCTAAACAATGATTAAGCTGATTTAGCAGAAAATATGTCTGCTATCAAAAGTAATGTATTGTTAATATGTTTGTATGCGTTTATAAAATAGTTTTAAGAACTTAATAATATTAATTTTATAAATAACTTGAACGAATTATATTATGTGTTAATAATTTGTTCATGTTGTTTAAAACTTAATAGTTGCGCAATTATAAATTTGTCCCTTTATCTATGAATATATTACACTTACATTAAAATTTGTGAGCATTAATTATTTAAAAAAATAATTAATTCCTTATCAGGTTTAATTATTTCACTCAAGAAAACAATATAATTTTTTACTTTGAAAATTATTTTATTTTATGCAATGGTCGATTGAGATATACAAGTAACAACCGTTTCATTTATTTCATTTAACCTCTGCTTTTTTGCGCTCTGCCTTCGAGAAATCAAGTATATAATTTCGTTATTCTACAACTGCTAAGTACGAAAAAAATATAATGAGCTATTGTAAACTCAGCTATTAAGTGCAATTGAGTTGATTTAATTGTTTGAATTAAGAGGACGCTAAACATTTTATCGCTGATTTCAAGATCACTCATTTATTTTATGGTCTCGACAAAAAGTTTGTACATACAATATGCTCACTTAAACAAGTAATCATTTTATTTTAACGCTTGTTTCTGCTCAACCATGAAATGCTTTCTGTCTTCAATTTTTTCAATAATTTCAGTATATCTATAGATGTCTATTTTACAATGCATTGAGCATGTTTTTCTTGTTTCTAAATCTGCAATACTTTTCTATTATGTTTTTTTAAGTATCGAATGCTGTAAAAGTAAATTGTTTTAAAGTATAGATTTCTAAGTTTGCTATTAAAATAGCAATTTTCTAAAATTTTGTTTATTGTTATTTCCT
>JAPYZB010002596.1:0-11684 GCA_030522745.1 Eupelmus kiefferi
TGTCCTGTTCCTGGTTCAACAGTACGAATAATTGCACCAAATATGTTGAGTACAATAGAACGCCAAGGTCAATCACAAGTGCAACAAACTACTCAGCAAACGCAACAAATTGTGACCAGCATTCCATCAACATACCATGTGCCTCGTGGACCAGCTGCAGTTGCTAATATTTCTACACCAAGAGCCACTGTAGCAACTCCTCTTGTTAGGACTATCAATACTGGCCAACCAATACCTATTTCCAGACCAGGGTAATTATATGCTTTTTTTTTTAGTCAATTTTCATTAAACTTTATATTTTTATTTTTTATTTAATTTTCATGATCTTCATGTAAATAAAACTTAAATCTTGCAATTATGCGTGCAAATAAGGCAAAGCTAGAAACAACAAATTTGAATATTAAATACTGTAAGGTTCAATTAATTAATAATACTTTTTTTTTGTTTTTTTAAGATCCACAGTCACCAATAATCCGTAAGCATGTTTGAGACAAGCAATAAATATGTTTATTTCTATTTGTGCTCTTAAAAAACCTTAAGTTGAAATTAAAAATTGTAATTGTAAATACTTAATTACTAAAAATGTAAGTTAATACCACAAATAGATTAACAGTTAACAAATTAATTTTAAAAAATGCTTACATTATGCTTTTATTTGTAAACGATTACCTTTATAAACGCAAATTAATGTCAGTAATACTTAAATTAAAATTTCTTAATTACTAAAATTTCGCTTAATTTCTTAAACTTTTAATAATTTACCCCGAGCACTTTCACATCCCTGAGGGATTTTGATGAAGTAATAATGTTAATTCACTTGTATTTATGTGTATATGCATGTGCGTGCTTGCCTGCTTGCTTGCGTGCGTCTAGTTCGCCGGTGTACGATGAACCTAAACTTCATCGACCTCAACCATACAATAAAAAGTGCGTTGCGTCAACGAAGGGCTCCAAAGCATCTCTTATCGCAATTGATTTACGTAAACAGACCACTAGCAAAATTCGGTAAAGAACAATTTTTTTTATTTTTTTTATATTTTCATACATCATGCTATCAATTTATTTTTTAATTTTTTTAAACCCCGCGTACGGGGTAAAGGTCAATATTTATGTATTTTTTGTGTGTATGTGTGCGTGCCTGCGTGCGTGCTACTTAGCAATCCGACCAAGTGTGAAGGGCCCCGAGGATCTGCAGAAGTTATACAAAAACCAATTGTTAATTCTATTGAACTTGGTATACAACTACCTTTACCTAGTGTCAGGACTGGGTAATTAGAAGTTTTCAATATTTTACTGCATTTATACTTTAAAACTTTTAAATCGTTTTTAATATAATATTAAAAAAAACAATTTTAACCTGAGTAATAACAATAAGTCTTTCAACTTTTTTACATGACCTTTTTCCCCTGCTAAAGACATGAAAAAAACTTTAAAATGATCGATTTTTAAAGAAAATTTTCCTGCAAACATAAAAACCTATTATATTTCTCGTGAAATTTTCTACATTTTATATAATTTGTTTCAAAGTCCTTCTTTCAGTGTATTATTTGATTTATTTATGACATTTTTGGTTAATCATTTTCCTTTAATTATTTATAAAGCTGATTTTTTTATTGTATAAAATATTGATTTATACCTGCTATAACATAGTAATAAATATTAATTTTAAAACGATTTAAAAGTGCCGAGTGTATCACAGGACGACCTCCAAACAAAAGTCATTTAAACTCATTCTTATTAATGCCCTGTCAAATTGATTTTTAATTACTCTGAAAATTTCACTTTCAGCGTCAGCACAACAGCCGCGTCTACCGCCCAATGGCAGTCAAAGACTACATCGGTGGTGTATGCAACGCAGCCCCAGCGTCATCCGGTGCCAGTAGTGAATCGGCCACCCACTCGACCCGTCGCCACGGCAGTTTACACGAGTCAGCAGCAACCTCAGCCGCAACAGCAGCAACATTCACAACAGGCTCGTCTGGTGACGCCGAGTCAAGTAGGTGTGGGCAGACCCGTGCAAGCAACCGTTGTCACCGCGACACCTTCCAGACTAATTGCGCCTGTTCTTCAAGCCCAAAATAATAACATCACCAGGTTGCCCGCCCCTGCGAGGCCTCCGACGCCTCAAGTGGTGACGAGTATTCCCCAGGTATCCCAGGCAGCCGGTCGGTCTGTCGCGCAGACGATTCAGGTAGATACAGTTTCAAAGTGTTTTATAGCAACTGATTCCTTACGAATGTTTTATATTATTTTGTAAACTTCAGCCTAATCAAACGAGCCGGCCAATAGCAAGTGCACCTATAAATCGCATAGCAGTATCAGCACCGGTAATAGGTGCATCGAACAGAGTAGCGACCGTAACTTCTGTACAAACAGGTGTTGGCCGTCAATTGACCATTAACACTGCTGCTGGTACATCTACTGGCACTGTGAGCCGAATTGTCATTCCTCAACAAGCTGTGAGTTTTCTAATAGTTATCTACAATAATTAAGAAA
Source organism: Eupelmus kiefferi (assembly GCA_030522745.1). NCBI lineage: Eukaryota > Metazoa > Arthropoda > Insecta > Hymenoptera > Eupelmidae > Eupelmus > Eupelmus kiefferi. The sequence goes on from JAPYZB010002596.1 coordinate 2,497, forward strand.
ATAGAAGTATGCTAAATTATTATATCGGGAATGCTAAATTTATTTTTAAAAAATAGAATGTTTTCTTTAGCCGGTCTGTAATAGTATGGAATAATAAAATCTAACAAATATTAAAGTGATGCTTTCGTATGTTGTTGAAACCGTATTTATTGATTTTAGCTTCAGCAGCAGCAGCAACATCAACAACAGCAACAAGGAAACACACGAGTTGTTCAAACAGTGACGCCCTTAGCTAATTTTAGCCAAGTTTCACGGGTGATCGCTACTACTTCGACGAACGCCGGTGTTGCAGCAAATGTAACTCGCGTCGCTCAGACCGGACCGACATCTGTTGCACGTATAACTGGCATGTCATTGCACCCGTTGCCTCTGACGCCTGCCCGCGTCACTCCTACACCCCTTAAGGTCACGGCTCAGACGCCGGGTATCCAGACTGTCCAACTGAAACAGGCTAGCACATCTATGCAGGCCCAGCCTCAATCACAGCCACAGCAGCTACAACAGCAAGGACCGACGTTGCAGAGAACGATAGGTAGTGTAAACAATGCGAATGCGATAGCTACAAGCGTTGCCAGTCAGCAGTCGCAACAGGTTCAGGGACAATATCTTCATCCACCTCATACGACTACTTACTATTCTATAGAGACTTCGGGTAAGATATTTGGGATAGTTTGAGTTATATACTTAAATTTGTCTGTAAGAAAAATTTTATAAATGTACTTTAAATTTATTTTAGGATCTTATTCACAATATCGTCAAACTTCAGTACAGCCTGTCAGGTTACTTGTGGAGCAAGGATTTGAGGAACCTCATGGTAAACCAAATGCTTCTCCTAGACCTAGTATTTTAAGAAAAAGGGAACACGACAATTCTCCCGGAAAAGGTAAGAATATTATTAATTAAATTACATATACAGTTTAAGGTGTTTAATTTAGTTATAAATAACAAATTATTAAACTAAAAATGAAAGAAAATTGGGAGCATGTAAACATTAAATTAATAATTTTATTTCAGGTGTTGCTAAAAATTTAGTCCCTGTATTGGCTTCTCTCCCGGCAGCATCCTCAGCCTCTAGTCCACCGGGTTCTCCAAAGGGTGAACGCGACAATGGCGGCAACCATAGCTCGGGTTCAACGACGGTCTCAGCCACTTCGTCTCCGGGTCTGGATGAGGAGCCGGAACAGTCACGCATTACTATCAATCCTACAGTGGAAATGTCACCACGTAAAAAGCCACGAAAGCAGCAACTTACAGGGGTGGAGCTGACCGAGTCGCGGTGCCATGACGAAGAAATGCAATTCATAACCGAGGAAAAGATAAAGAAGGAGATGAAAGAAGAAAAGGAAAAATATGGCGAAAGAAAGAGTAATAATTCCAATCTTCAGCAGGATCTGAAAGCACCGCAGCAACCAGCTGTCAAGCCTAAACCTACATGTTCCATGATTGGTAACTAATGAATCTGTTTAATTTTTTTCGTACATAATTTGAAACTTTATGAATACTTTGTAAAAGAGCAGTATTGATAAATGATAGAACTTACTTTTTATAATTAAGACTGGGCGTGCATAAGAAAATAAAAAAAGATGACTTATATTGGATGATAATGAGCAACTTAAAATTATATTTCAAGAATTAGTCACCTATAAAAATAATAAAATAGTACTGAAATTAATTTTGTAGATGCTTCATGGAAAAAAAATGGTTCAAGGCCACAACATTTCAAAAGATATACGGATGTGAAGCCCCGAGAAGAACGGAGACCAACAGTTTCCGAAATTGCAGGACAGCCACACGTATTTCAAAAAGTTAATGGATGGAAGATCCATCACTTAACATCACAAATGGATGACGTTGCCGAAAATGAAAATACGGTAAATATAAATAATTTAATGAAAACTGATTAAAAATTCAATAAATTCTTTAATATATTTTATTTTTATTAGGTTTGTGATTCAATGAACGGCAGATTAGAAAAAATGGAATCTGTGCATAAAGATAATCAAGACGAAGCAACAATAGAAAAAATAAATGAATTGATGAAAGGAATCATGCAGCGTAATAGATTAGTGGCTGAAGGTATGGCTGAAGCTAAGACGCAACTGCATGGAGTGTTTCAACATAGGGATAATGTGAAAGAATTATTATCGCGAAATAATGGTAATAAACGAACACAAAAAAAGAGATAAGTGAATGTTATTGTGCAAGATCAAAATGTGTTAAAAAAAAGACTATAGATATAAATATTAAGAGTATAAATATACACAAGCAAACTTTAAGAATACGTTATTTTTATTAAAAATGTGATTAAAATAAAGACAAGTTTTGCAAATTTAAATAATATTCTAGATATTGTTTATTAACCAACTCCTTATTACCTAGCCTAGAATAAAAAAATATGTATAATAAATGATAATTATTATTTATATAACTATTTAAAATTTAAAAAATGGTGGGTTCTAAGAAGAAGAAAGAAAATTTTTTATACTTAGAATTTGATTTATTTTACCATTGGCATTTAAGAATTCTTTCTATGTTTGGATTTCATTCATGTAAGTTGAAATAATTTATTTTCAAATCAGACTATTAAATATCAGTTGGGCTTTCATTAGTTGTTCAAACATTTCACGCCGCTGATGAATCATATTTTGATAAGCTTTTTCTAAAACACAATTTAATTTATAAAAAAATTAGAACCGTTCTCGCTCTATGTGAAAAGATTTTCACTGTAACTTGTGTCGCTTGATGGTCATATCTACAACACATTCTATAATATCAATCACATATTTGTACAAAGTTCTCGTGCTTCATATTATCGTTCAATATATTTTAATCACTTAAATTAGAATTTGTTTTACCTAAAATCTTATTGGACACGCTAAATGCTTAAAATATAAAAACTATTGTACACAATTCGTAACAAGCATTTCACATAAATATAAATTTTTTGGTCCAAAAAGAAAGTTAATGGACTTTAATTCATGCTTTATTAAAGCTTTTATTTCATATATATACGCGTATTATGCATTTGTAAAAATCTATTGTAGCACATTTTAAAGCTTTTATATTTTTTTTATTTTTCTTAATTTTTCTTTTTTTTATAAAAGTTGTGTGATGATTTAGTGTGTAAATATATAAATATGTATCAATATTGCCCTCTGCAATGAGAAGCATGGACGTTTTTCTCTGACTTAAGGCTTTTATTTTACATGTGCGCTGTTTTTATGCATGCTAGTAAAAGTCTATCATTATAGCACACTTGAAGGCGTTTGCTTATATTTTTATCAAAATTGTCTTGTAATTTAATACAACGTGAGAATGGAGTGCAGAATTTATTACTTAAAATCGTTGATTAAAGTTAGTTATTCATTTTTGTGCAAAAAGATTTTTCCAATATCACACAGTTATGCTAATGAAAATTAATTATCCAACATTAGGATTAAAACCATCACAAGCATTTTCAATTTTCACCTAGCTTTCCATATTGCTTTAAATCGTCTTAAAAAATTTATTTTTAAAAACCTGCGCAAATAAAAGTAGATAATAGTCCTGTAGAGTTGTTATACATGTATGGGCAGATTTTATTTTATACAAGTATTGTGCAAAACGTAAACAATTGTATTATTTTGTATAAAAATCCCAAATGAGTCTTGATTTTACAAATCTCGTTTAAATAGCAAATCATCAGGAGTCACATTTCCAAGGCTATTCATTTAATTATCTTTGGTTTTAAATGAAAAACAAGGCTCATTTAACAGTAGTTACAACTTAGCTTAGTATTTCGTTCCGTTTGCAGTGAAAAAATATGAACATTGTAAATACGTAAAAATAGCGCTATATGCTACGTATATATAAAGAAAAAACGCATTAATATAAGAATCATAAAATTTTATAAATTCACCGGATTATAATTTTCTGCGGTAACAATATAACAGTTAATATATCATTGGTTTTCCATTGGGTCTATGTATTTATATAGATTAGATTTGCAATGGCTTTGTTAATAGACAATCTGACTTATTTACTTTTCTTTTTCAATAAAATGAGGAACTATGGCGCATAATTCTTCTCGACTCAAGCGCTAGCCAAGGGCGTTATTACATAAATTTTTTTCGTATTTCCTTTGGCTACGCTTTAGCACTGATGCTTATAATTTTTTTTCATGGCTAACCATTTTTGCTCATTCTCTAATATCGACATTTGGATCCTGAACCTAAGGCTTGTACGTGTATGCTTAGCACCTTCGTATTCGTTTTGAATTTTTGCGCTTAGTTTTATTGTACTGTATATGAAAACTGCCTCAGACGTTAATAATTAATGTTAGAAGTAGATTTTATTCGACAATCATATATTATTGTATGTCCTTATCTTTTTTTAAATATTCTAATTAAATTCCAAGTAATTTATTTTTAAATTTATCTTGTACATAAACATTAGTATGTTTTGTAGAAAAATAAAAATACTTATCGTTGTAGTCTGTTGCAATTTTCATTTGACAGGTAGATGAGGAGTAGATTGTTATTTATTTATATTAATTATTTTTAAAAAACGTTTAATAAATCCACATAAATATTTAAAAACGTTAAAAAAATTATTATAAATAATTTAATTTCATTTAAAAAGTTTTCCGAAATCGTAAAGCGCATTATAAAGTGTTTACATAAAAGTTATAGTAATTATAGTGAGTTGTATCACATGTGAATATTGATTTCTTCAATTTTGTTTTTTAAACTTATTACACAAGTTTAGAATTATACGATCTGTGGACTTTCATACTCTTTCAAAGAGTAAACTTGGAAATAATGGCTTGAAACTTAATAACGTAAACATACGTAAACAAACAAGAAACACGATAAACTGAAATTTGCATAACGACTCTTGTGTAAACGAAAAAGTCAATTTTCCGCGTGATATTACGAAGTCGATTAAGTACAGTCTAGGTCATTTTCTTTTTGCTTAGTTTGCTTGCTGTAGAAATTCCGACAATTACTTTGTAGTCCTTGCGTCAATATTCGCAGATAAAATATAATATTTTGATTATATCTCGAGTGTTGTTAAATTATAATTTCATACAATGTTAAGGCACGTCGCGTAAAATTCAAATAGGAAAATTATTTTTTTACCTTTATATTTACATACATAAGTATGCATACTTTCATATTAATTAATTCTCTTTTTTACTGAAAAATTGAGAATTGTATCAGTATAGGAGCTTATATTAATTAAGGTTTTAAGAAATAAACAAATAGTATATGCAATAACAATAAATCACAATGCAATGTAATGCATTGTAATAAGTTATTATTAAAAATATATTTAAAATACTTTGCATAGACTAGAGTTGGTAAAAAGACTACTTCAAGAGGTAATAACTACAAAAGAATAACAAAAATATTACTACATAAAATAACAGAACTACTCCTTCATCTGAGTTCCCAAACTGTTGAATGCAAGTTATTTTCTTAGAGCACTTTGTGATTGACAATTTAAAATATATACTATGAATAGAAGGTTCAGGGATAATTTGCGCTAAACATGTATGATCGAATAGATTAGACTTTGCGTGCATGTAGTATTTTGCGAATATCTATTCGAGAATGAATATACCCGACGATGTGCCCTTATAAATAGATATATCTAAATCCTTAAATTCGTTTCGCTTACATGCTTATTGTAAAAATGATTGCATACGCGATTTGTTAAAAATTTATAATTGCAGCGTATATTCCGATTACACATGTACGTGAACAAAATTATTAAAAAAATAATTTATAAAAAGAAAACAAGCAATAAATTAATATATCCATAGACTCTTCGTAAATATCGATTTACAATTTTATAAATTTTCAATACATAAATATTTGTAATGGTTTGGTGTGACGTGAGAATTACACTCAAACTTCGATTTTATCGACATTTACAATTTTTATATAATTGAGATATCTCAGATATCTTAAATAATTTCTTACACCTCCGCTAAAATCTAAGGCCAAAGTACTGACACACCTACATGATTTATAATGTATTTTTTCGACTATACTCACACAGTCTTTTAAGGCTTTCACGAAAAAATTTCCTTCCGATGCTATAATACGATCTTTCACAATCTTATTGCGTAACTCTTACAGAGCATTTATAGAATACTTGTATCGGTTTGTCGCGAATCAATCGAAAATATAGAATCGATTCTTTGATCCGGAATTTCTTTATATTTACGTAAAACTAAAGTTTTATTTTTATTTTAAGCATTATAAAATGATTGCTGTAATTAATAATTATCAATTACTGATTGATTTTGTAAAAATTGTTAATCATTAGAGTAGTTGTTAATAAAATAAAATAAAAGCATCTAATATTTTAATTTGCAATAGATTCGTATTCAAATCAAATTCAGAATTAAAGAATCAAATCTTTAATGAATAGAAAACAATTGTACGATTTCGTCTCTACTCCTAGAAAATTTGTAAAAACCTTAATGCAAAAGTATTGTTGAGACAAAACGCTGATTCATCCATACCTCAAGATCGCTTCTGGGCCCACTTCATATCATCGGCTCGAGGCTTGCACCCCGTCACCTTTTCAATAATAAATTCGAGGATGGACCAGAAATGTAATTTTTCCAGGGGCCAATTCAGCCATCCAGTCGTAATACAAAAATAAGTCTCGTGAGGCGCGACATGGTGAACGCGATGATGACGTCTGGGTAAGATCACTCGATGCTCCTGCAGCCAGACAACATATGAAGGCAGTCCAAAGTACGTGTGAGACCATTTATGTATCTGCAAAACGTTATAATTTTCTTTATAATATTATTTTGAAATTGTGCAATAGATAATATTTTTGAATGCTTACTTGATTAGTCATTGCAACAAAAATCGTAAGTTGATACCAGAAACAAATCCAGAAAAATTTTTTCTGAATATCTGGTTCTGGTAAAAAAACAAAGTTCCATGTTAATTTACAGAGAACTGGTATGGTAACTGCAAAAGTATCACCGTTTGTTTCTATAAAATCATGCCTTGTAATACTTGTTGGATCAATATGATGTTCTCGAAAAGGCCTCAAAAAGTTCTAAAAGAGAAAAAAATTTCATTAATGTTATGTGTATGATATTTTATAACCATAATATTAATAATTTGTTTTAATCCTAAGTGAATCTACATATTTAATATATCTTGTTTATAATGAAGATAATAACCTTTCCTATGATTGGTAATTCAATAGATCCCCAAGTATCAGCTGCCCAGTGAGCAAAGCCAGAAATAAAATCAGCTGTAACGATACCACATAATGCTGCTATCACTATCGAACTAAGATTTTCTAACTTTATTCGAATGAGGATAAATAATATATTGACTGACATAAGAGTTATGCAAACACATACGCAGACTAATTCTTGCATTCTTTTACCTACAAAAATATTTTAACATAATTAAAAAATGTTTAAACTAAAAAATAGAGATAAGAAATAAAAACTGAAAATCTTACCTGTGCTGTATAGGCCTGCTAATTCTTGAGCACCTTTGTGATTTGGACCCCATCGAGGTGTTGATCTATCCTCTTGCGAGGTGGGTGCTACTGAATTAGCATTAGGATCATCTTCTAGCATGGAATTTTCATAAATTTGACGTTCAGTTTTTACAGGTGCCAAAAAGTTTGTTGCCATGGTACAAGCTGCTGAAGCAGCTTGACCTAAATGTGGCATTGTCGTAGCTTCCATGGTGAATATATTTACAGTCTTTTTAATATTAACATAAATTAATATTTCTTTGATTAAATATCTTAGTTGTCTTTAAAATTAGAATCACAAAGGCAAAGAATCTCCTCAGATTAAGATGGTGTATAAAAATTTTTAATCATCTGCATACTTCTCCATTTCAGTAAAAATAAACGCGCTTATAGCGCGTCTTTCTAGGTACTAGATTTCAATTCTGAAAACTATTTTTGTTTGATTTGCATCTGCTGCAAGTGTAACAATTGATTGTTGATTTGGACTTGTCAAGCCAAGTGGCATTTCTTGAAAAATGGAATGCAACTTATGCATAGAATCAGAGGTCTTCATCCTGTTTTCAGGAGGATCAGCCCAAGAGGTTTAGTTGTAACATTCGAGCTTCAAGAGTGTTATTCCAATATTAATGAACATGAAGTATTTCTTATCAATTTTTAACTCCTCATCAGGCTATAATCTTCAAGAAGATCTAACTCTTGTTATCTGAAATAAAAAATTAATCATTGAAAAATAAACATTGCACTCATCTGTACATGTTACGATTTCATTATACATATTGCCCTCTACAAAGTACGCAATTGCAAATAATCCAATAAATGTTAGCCTCCTTTAAATTAAGGCACGTTAGTTTCAACTAGCTGTACGCAGTTCATTGCCTTTTAAATTATACAATGAAGGCACGTTAAAATTGAATTAAGGGCCAATTTTGCAAGCGGTGCTAGTAACTAAAATTGCACTTAAAATTCTCAGAAGTAAGCTACTTGTGGATATTATGTTCAGCAAGATTACCTATCATTTAACAATTATGTCATTAAGATAACTTTTGTCTACTTGTCGCCTAACTGAACGAACAGAACCAACCACACTCTCTTATCAGAAACTTCAAGTCCTTATCAAGTTGTTTAAAAAATCACGCTAATTTATGACACAGGGCTCGTAAAATTTCTCACAACAAACTCATTAGCAATCATGAATAGGCTAAAACAAAAAAAAAACGCTAGAGCGAAAAAAAAGACAGTCCAATCTATATAGCTCCATGAAGCGTCTATAAATACCCTTCCCCCAAGCGGTTTGGTATGAGAATTTCGCAATTTTACGCTAGCGCGTGAAATTCCTCGGATTCATCAATGAAACGACAGCTCCCCCGGATTTATCGGCCAACAATCCAATCTCCTCAGACACCTACTTAAAATAACGATAAAGCCGAGCATCCCTTATTTTATCCCTGCTACGCGAGCGCGCGCGTGCAATCAACTTCTTGGCTAATCGCGTTATCAGTTCACATTAAAAATTACTGATACTGATAGACACTGAGAAAAGCACAGACACATCTACACTCGGGTTTCGCTCGCACATCCTACTTAAATATCACGCCGCACAGACTAGAGACACGTAATCCATCAGCTGCAGCTTCTCTTCATTGAGCGAAGAAAAAAGCGGTTTAGTCCGCTCAGACGAGCGC
>JAPYZB010002597.1:0-11681 GCA_030522745.1 Eupelmus kiefferi
CGCTCGCTTAAAACTGAATAATGATGGAAGGTTTCTTATTGAGGCCGGAAGAGAGTTCCACAGCACGGCACCTCTTATCCTAAAAGCATCACATGTCGTAACTTAGAATTATTAATAATGATAGTGTAACTTAGAATTATTAAAGACTTTCTTAAAATTTTTAAATAATCTGCTCTTTAGAAAAATGTTTTATTTATAGTTGAAAGTTCGATAATTGAAAAATTCTATTGTAAGTCGATGAATCCCTTAGTCTAATTTTTTTCTTTTCTCTTATCATAACATAAACATGGAAGTAGCCTATTATCATCATCGTGCGTAATTAATAGAAAGTTACGAAATTCCTTCATTCTTGAAATACTTCTCGAATCTACAGGGAAAATTTAGTGTAAAAAATTATTGTTTTGTAAATCCGCGAGATTTCGTCCGATCGAGTGACGGCGTAAATGATCATTGAAAATACATCAGAAAACGATAAGTTCTATAATAATCGCTTACGTTTCGATTGTTAGGAGAGGCGCCAGAGTTGCATAATGTCAATACTTGCGGTTATTATTCTCAGCTTATGTATAATACCCATAAATGTGCATATATAAAATTGTTTCTTCCGTCTTTGTATCGATAAGGAAAATGTCAATGCCAACTTGGGTTCATTATGATCACTCTCTTTATTTTCATTTTTTTGTTACTTTGAATTACGATCGTTGATTTATGCAAAGGCACTCTCGTGCTCGCCGTGCACGTGTATAAGACTGATAATTAGAATTCGATTTGTTTACTAGTTCTTGTTAAAGAGATGCTCATTCATAAAATTATCACAAATAATATAATTTTTAATATTCTTGGAAATTTAAATTTCAAAATTTTTCAATAAGTACAATTTTTGTGAACTCGGACTATTGAATTTCTTTAATCAAGAAAGTAATGAAAATTTATATATTTTTCAGATGTACGACGAAGGTGAAAATTTATATAATATGAACGTAAAACATAGTAAGGATATGGTTGAGGAACAGGGAAGATACTTGAGCCTCGAATCGATGAATGGCAATCCAGGGCTCCCACAATGGGGCTATGTACAAACGGAGGGAAATGAAACCAGGCCAGAGTGAGTTCATTTTTTATCTTCTTCATTAAAACGTTAAAGCGCAAAGTATTTTAATTAGAAGGATTTAATTCCACCTAGGAAATTTTAAGAAGGAAAATATTTGCAATATATTTCTAGGAAAATACTTTTTTTTAAATGACACAGATTTTAATATAGTCAGAAAAAGTGTTAGTAACTTGAATCTTAAAAACTGATATACGTGCTTATTCCGTCATTATTAACTACATCATTTTTTGCAGTAATAAAACAAGATATTAAAGATAGGTAATTAATTATCCACCTCGATTTTTCAATTAGTAATAAAATTCAAATTTATATTTAAACGGAAAATCTTAAAATTATAACATTAATTCGATGGAAAAATGAAGCAAGTTACATTATATTATCTTACACCTTTTATTTTGTCAAAGCTTTACTTTTTTTCATTTATTAATAAAACTCACCGTAACCAAAGACGCCGTTTTGCGAAACACTTTTAACTTTTAAAACTTGATTGCATCAGAATCACAATAACTTACTTACGTAAAGTCATCACAAAGAAATTTCGCCCTACCAAAAACTCATCAAATTTGGCTTTCTAAATATATAAATGACGTCTTTTCGAATCCTTTAGGAACACCAAATGTAATAGGCTGCAGGGGGCTACCGAGGGCACCGTCTTTCCCAATCATATGGACACTCGCACCGTTTTCCGAGTGTTCCGTAAAGCTTTCTGTCGACCTGTTCCCATTGTTTTCAAGAAAAAGGTCATAAAGGAGGGTCTGCCAGCATATCAATATTCCATTCCTGATGACTTTGCCGATCCACCCGAGCAGAATCCCGAAAACGACTGCTTCTGTCTGAACAAGAAACAGTGTTTAAAACGCGGACTCATGGATCTCACGCCTTGTTACTACAGTGAGTAATTTCTTTTAATTTTTTTAGTTTTCAGACGATTAGCTGATTAACCGTAGTCTATTTTTAATTTCTGTTTTATGGAGGGAGAGGGTCAAATTCTAGTTTGTTAGAAAGATTTTGACGCCTATTAATATTCAATATAATGTAGTAATGTAGAGTATTCGTAATGTTTTTGTAAAGAAAATAATGGTTGCGTCGTTCAAACGCGAAAATCCGAGTGAAAAAACTGAAGTTTAAGATACACAGTACTAAGTGTTTTTCTGGGAAGAGTTTCAGACTATATATGGTGTCGAGCAAAGACACTTATTCGTACATTAAACTTTCATGCATTAATTTGTCCTCAATAAGTTTACCTTTTTAGTTCACAAGCTATAGCGTTGGAAATTTTAAATGATATGAAATAAAAATTTTATTATCATAACTGATCTTTGCTAATAATTGTTGGGTCACAAAAAATTGTAATTCTTGAATCTCGATAAAAACTCTTCCTTATTGATTCGTTCGGATATTTTCATATTTTAATAGATCAAAAAAATAATGTATCTATAAAAAGTTCTAAAAATGAAAGCAGTATTATTACAATATATGTCAAACTAGTTATTTTTTCAAAACGTTTTACTCACGTGCCTGAGTTTTTTTTTAATAGAACAAGTTTGCAGTATAACTAGTTTGAAAAGGTAACTTAAAAATTGGTGTAAATCTTAAAAACATTTAAAAAGTATTAATATATATCATAATTATTTAAAAAAAAACTTATGGCTTTAGAACATACCTTCTTTACGCCTGTTAAAGCTATCAAAATTTTATTAATGGACATTATTTAAAAAAAATAAAGTATTTCAAGTAAAAAAAGTAGTTTTTGCATTATAAAAAAGTATAAAAATATAAAATTCATGTAATATCAATTTTTCGACAAAACTAACTTTTATCGACGAGAAGCAGAGCGAAACCCAGGATTGCACAAGTGCATGAAGGATTTAGCGTGAAATATCAGAACTTGAACTTTACGCGCCATAAGCATCTGGGGCAAACTGTAATTCGATATGTCTACGTGCATCCGACTTATGGAGTTTGTGCAAGTGACAAAGCTTCACATTTATATTTTTTTTATAAACATGATAAAGGTTTTTTAAAAAAATTGTTTTACTTGTGTTTGCAAATGTACAAATAATGCAATAAAGCCAAGTTTTATATAATTATTGAAAAAAAAGTTAAGAAAACATTTTTAGTATAACTATTTTTCGAAATATTATAAATCAATAAATTTGAGTTATATATAGAAGGGAAGTAATTAATTGCTAAAATAGGCTTTAACTTTCGATCCTTGATGATCCTTGATTACTATTGAAAAATGAGAACTAAAAATTAAATGGAACACTTTCTTCAAAGCAGATATGAGAAAAAGACAAATATGAAAATAGCGATAAAACTTCGAAGTGTAAATATACTAAGCGCCAAAGCATGACTATAAAAGGAAAGGTGCTTATAACGGAAAGTCAAGATTTTTTCAGAAAAAAATTAATAAAAATCACACATTTAATGCTTCCAAACAAACATAACAAAATAAAAGCCAAAAACCTGAACGATGTATAAGCCTCCGTGCCATATCGATGCGAAATCGACTAAAGAAGGAAGCTCCCCGGTGAAATTTTTCCTCATTGCATCCTTGTTTACACACCCAGGGGGTCTACCCTGATTAACGCGCTTAAAAATTCTCAAACACTAGTACAAAAATCCCGGCAGATTATGAAAAGAAAAAGAAAGAGCTTTAAAAAATTTTTACACAAACTTTCCGGTTTCTGTCACCGGACCTATCCAAACCTTTTGCAATAATTTAACCAAAAAATAATGAAAAATGCAGGAAAACCTTTCCTGTGGGAAGAGATCGGCACGCGTACCGGTCGCGCGGCATTCCTCTACTCTTCTCCTCTCTTTCTCTCCAATTGCATTCTTCCGATCCTCGCGCGCGCGCGCCTCCTCAGGACGAGATTCCGCTTGCTTTTTCTTCACGAATTTGCATGCAAATGAATCCGAGGGGAAAGAGTAAAGCGCGATTCGCGGAGATTGCGCTTATGGTATCCGGTTGCGTGACGAGTACGTTTTTTTTTGAAAACTTGAAATAATAATTTGTATCAACGGTAAAGTTTGTATATTTAGCGGCGCTTGCGAGAAGGGTAATAAATATGAGAAAGTTGGTAGTTAAGTAGAGGTAGCCGATGCGTTTCCGATTTTTTATGCATAATTCTGCTTGGCTGAGGTATTATTAGAAGGTGCTATTATTGACAATACGATCGTTTTATGATTAACTCGGCCGGGGTATAAAAAGTTGGCATTGTCGTTTGTGAATTTAATTGATGGTTGCGCAGACGCGAGTGTATTTTGTAAAGACTTAATGGCACGCGCGGTGTATAATTGATACTTGGCGGTGCGGTCCGGTCATCGGTTATTTCACCTTTACCTTACGCGCATTACATCATTCAAAACACCGGCAAATAAATCGGTATTATTGAGCCGAAGGATAATTTTAGCTGATTAATTATCCAGGCGGCTATTTATACTGCCGCTGCGTTTCGTTGAAAGGACCCTTAAACTTCTTATTAAATCATCAATCTAATTGCACGTATAATATATTTTATATACATAGAAAGTAATGACGGCGCGCGAGTTACGTAAAATGCACACATATGTAAACTAAAATTCGTTAAAATTCTCTTGCAGATATCCCCGCAGCTGCGTCGTTACCTCACTTCCTCAACGCCGATCCAACGCTGAACGATGGCATCGAAGGCTTGAATCCTGACCCGGAGAAGCACAGCTCCGTCGTTCTTCTGCAGCCGGTATGTTTTTGTATCTCTACATTCACGTGAGCAGTATAAGCAAGTTGAGATTTTATAGTTGCAGAGATTACAATTTGATAACGAGATTGACGCGATACGATTTTAGATATTTACAGCCTCGAATTTGAAAGTATTACTTTTTCTTCGGAACGATTGTAACAGCTAGAGACTCGTTTATTTAAGAGAAAAAAAAAATATTCGTGCCAATGAGAAAAGTGGATAAAAAGAGAAATGAAAAAACGAGGATCTCACGATTAGAAAAAAGTCCCTCGTCACCGCAATCTTATCAAAGAGATCTCGAGGCTCACGTGCGCTGTCCATGATAAATCAGATTTAATGATATCCTAAAGATAATCCTCGCCTCTTATTTCCACAGACCATGGGAATCCCGATGTACGTGCACTCGAGGCTGCAAACGAATCTCTTGATGAGAGAGACCTACTACAGCTCTAAGATCATGCCTTTCAACAACCTGACCATTCCGCTTTTCTGGACCGATCTCGTGAGTATACATATCGACGCTTTTTACAGCTAGCCGCGATTTCTGCGAAATCCTTCGCATCGATGCTTCTGCGCAAGCTAGAACTTGGATAAATAGTTGGTCCGAAAGCAATATAAGTGTTTATTAAGTTTTATGAAATCATCGTCCGGTGTGTACCTGTAAATATGTATAGAAATACTGGTACGTGCGTCATTTTTTTCATGGTTGACGCACGGCGAAGTTCGTTCTTTAATTTTTTTTACTTCATTTTCTTAATGTAAGTAGACAAAGTTTGCAATATCACCGCTTGAAATTATAGGTAGTATTGCTCTTCGGATCGTGAAGTTACGCTTATGTTGGAATAGTTTATGCAATTATGCATATGCATATCGTAATCGTTACGTGTAATTACGCAAAAACTTGTATTTGAAGCTACAATGTATATAAACGTGGACAGATGGCCAAAGTATTTTTATAAATTAATCTATTGAAAATGGTAAAATATATAAAACGCTTGGAAATATATTTAACCAGTATAACCAGTTCCAATAACTTTATATAACTTTTCACTCTCTCACAAACTCAATGCTATATAAAAATAAAAAAATAGTACATTATGCACTAAAGGAATAAAGTCGCATATTACTCTCGAGGGTGGTTTGTTGTATAGTAATGATTTAAGGGAACAATCCGACTTTACTTTCAAAGTGCATATAGTACTTTATTCTCAACTTAACTATGGCCATTTATATTTGTTTTGAAAAACGTGCGACCTTTTTTACAATAATATTTCTTTTTTTTTTATTAAAAATGCTAGCAGGGAAATAATGGCTCATTATTTTCCTGCTCGGGAATTTAGGGAATAATAAGCCATTTTATACGCGTTTTTCGGAAAAAAAGTGACCAGTACCATACACCCACGGCAACGTAAAAGACATTTCGTTTATCACTAAACATCAAAATTGTATATATTACAACAAAAAATCAAACCTTTCTTTCGTTCCAGTTCATCCCCGAACTGCCCGCCGACCTGATGTTCCTGCTGAAGCTCGCCGTGAACATTGGCCCAGTGATCCAGCTGGTGATGGTGATCCTGCTGATAGTGTCCGGAGCCTCGACGATCTGCTGGTCCCTGGTGCGCACTCTGATAATCGTCCAGCAGGAGCAGCAGCAGGAGAACGAACTCGCAGCCGACAAGGAAAGGCGCGACAGTGCCGACCTGAGGATACCGCTTGGCTACGGGCAGTACACCGCCATACGCATATTGCCCGCCATCAAGAAGATCACCTCCAAGACCGATCTTTTCATGTGATTTTTCAACAACGTGCTGAAACGCGTTTTTGTGAGAAACTAAAACTTCTGTGTGTGTACGTGCGAGTGCGAATGTGGGAGTGCTTAAGGATGATTGTGAGAATGAGTACAAGAGGGCGCGAAGCAAATGAGAGGGTGCATCGACGAAATTGTTGGGCGTTTTGAGATTATAGACGTTTAACAGGTGGGTTATAGTGAAATTATTAAAACGCGACCTATGGTAAACGTAACTGATACACGATTTGTTGATGTAAAGTTCAATACGTAGATGGATCTTGAATGACGCGCAATGATAATGTCAATGCGCCCTTTCTCATGTGCGAGATTTTTATTGCGTTAACTAAGTTTTACCATATGTTTATTTCTATTGTAAATAGGATGAGGGTGAAGCTCGACATTGTGGTAATAGTTACTGTTTTAAGACGTTGCCATATTAACTTAATATCATTTTTAGAAAATGAATGAAGCTTTGGGAAAAGGATTTTTCACAGATTAGCTAATGTTCTGTTTCATTTACCGTTTTGTAAACCTTTTCGTGATTTCTATTGATTGTGCGCTTTTTGCCGGAATCATTAAGAGTGTATGAATTAAAATTCATTTTTAAAAGTTTGAAGACCTTCTTACATTTCTTGCCATGCTAAAACTAGGACAGTCAATTTTTGTCAACTTTTCTTTTTATTTCACTGGAGACTTTGGTAACTTATAAAAGAACTTAGTTAAAATTTGCTTCCGCCTGTACTTGCCAAAAGAGACCTTCTATTTTACTTATGCTGACGATTACAAAATATCTTGTTCGCGTGTTGTTATTTAGTATTTTTAGGGGATGATCTTTTCTTTGATGATACTTTTTGGCGTAGAAACCTGGCGATTATTATTAATGTTGTTTACTTTAAGATGTTTTTACGAGCTGAAAAATGGTGCTTAATATTTAAGAATTATTAAATTCATCAATAATGAATCATAAGTCGTTCTCAGAAACATCATTTTACACATATATCATTTTACACACCAACATTAATCAAAAGATTTATTATTAAAATGCGACAATAAAAAAAATGTTACTTATCAGCGCAATCATTAATTCAATGATAATATTATGAAATTATTGTTGATTTATAAATATTTTATGTATAAAAGAAGAGTATAACTTCGTTTATCAGATAATTATAATATAAAATTTTATTATTAGTTGTTTATAGAAATTTTAAACTTGTAATTTAAATAATTATTATAAATACCTAAATATTCCTTTCTGGAACAATGGAAGTTTGTGGTAAAAATTTACAACAAGGAAAATATTAAAGCATATTTACTCTTAATATAAAGTCTACAAAAAAGTAGGTAGTAACGGATTAAATAAATAATTGAAGTTCATAAAAAAATATTGCATAAAATTAAAATGCTCTCTAAATCTTTATTTTAAATTAGGCAATAAAATTAAGTTTCTTCTTTATTTTATTGTAACAAATTAATTTATTTTTTCAATTAAATATAAAATTCATGAATTATATGAATTATATTAGAAATAGTAATATTAAAAATTTTATTTAATAATTACAATATATAAAAGTACAAAGTACTTGGTATTACCAATATTTTAGGTGTAGTTATATTTTTATAAAAATGAAAATAATTCAGTGAACACAATATTTTTTACTTCAAAACTCACCATTTACTGCTGAAAGCCTTATGCAAAAGAAAAAACTTAATTTTTAAGAGTGTCGTTAATGAATATTAAAATTTATGACAAACAAATATGAAGAAATTAATAACTTCTTAGTCATAAAATCTGAGAGTTACAATTATTCTCGAAATTTATAAATTACTTTTAGGATTTAATTACGCTTAAAGAATATTTGGATTTGACTTAAAATACCTAAAAATCTAAAACATTCTGCATTTGATAATGAAAACATATTTTTATAGTAAACTGCAGTAATAAAAGTTTATTTTATATATACCTCTTTTATTGTAATTTTTGGATTTTATACTCGATATAATTATAAATTATCACTAGTTGCCATTGTGGTTCTTAATAAATAATACCAATTTATAAATACTGTATTTCAAGACTGATCACGGATAAAAAACTTTCAAACGCTTTAAAATATAATTGCGATCACCTTAGTACAAGTGAGCAATTATTAATGCGCATTGAAAAAAAAACATCTTCGGCTCAAAAATTTTTACCAAGAAAAAGTAGTTCTATGTTTGTATTTGAATATTTAATATTACGTTTTTATAAATATTCATAATGTACAACATGAGCTGAAGGTGTTGGAATTGTACATTTACAACTAGTTAGTAAGACAAAGCTATACAATATATTGTTACAATTGTTTGCAATTCTTACCTTATATAAATCATATTTTTAGTATAGAATTAAGGTGTGCAGGGACTTTTAAAATAATTATTGAATTGAAAATCTGTAAAATCTCATTTTATAATTTGTGAAAATAAAAAATAAGAATTTAAAATGCCAAAACTAAATTTCGATTTCTTCCCGATATTTCAAACAAAGCTTTCAATGAATCATAATAATTTATCAAAAATAAAAAGACTTAGTTCATATCTAAACTATCCGTGTTTATTAATTTACCGATGTTTCGGACGTAATTCGCAAAATGAATAAACACGGATATTTCGCGGAGATCAATAAAGTCTTTTTATTTTTGAAACTTTCACCACACGAACAATAAATTTACTCAATCTTCATAATAATATAATAATGATTTATATAATAAACATTTTTCAAACGCTTTTATTAGTAAAATAAATTTTCAGCTAATATAAAAGAAATACCTACATTGAGAAAAATTGTCGTTGTTGATATCAATTATGTTTGTTGGTACTGTATTATTTAGTACAACGAACAAACT
This sequence comes from Eupelmus kiefferi, assembly GCA_030522745.1. Taxonomy (NCBI): domain Eukaryota; kingdom Metazoa; phylum Arthropoda; class Insecta; order Hymenoptera; family Eupelmidae; genus Eupelmus; species Eupelmus kiefferi. Next base: position 9,511 of record JAPYZB010002597.1, read on the forward strand.
TATTGAAACATGAACAATACACATTTAGTTTATGAAACTATTTAAAATAGTTAATTAAATATTGCTAGCTACAACATATTTTATTGTTAACGAAAATATAAAAAAGACTCCATATTTTACTATATGCAAATAATGCAAATAATTATACATTTTAATTATATAATATATTATAATAAAATATATTCATATATATCATAATTTGTAAAGTAAAAGTTACTATAAATATATTTTTGTAGCAGTTTTCCACTATATTATATAGCAACATATGATAAAATATGCTATATTTTTTTCTCAGTGTAGTAACAATCGCAGACATTTCTTATTTTAATTTTTATTCTTATTAGCCTGTATAGCAGCAGGTAGTTAAAAATACTGATAAATTGCGCTTTGTTAATTAATTTTTACACTAAACAAAGGAATTTGCTGAAAACAAATACATTTTATGAGGATGTAGGTGTGATCTTTGACGAACCAAGCTGTTATTTTGTATATAGCTTTATTACATTAACAAATCGATGTTTCAAAGGATCTTCTGCCTTCGTTCTCAAGACTGTGTTTATACTTAATAAAACCAAAAGATGTTTGATTCGTAAACTACTAAAGATGACATGCCACCTCGCGTTATTTTATATTTAAATTCTCGGACAATACTAAATAGTAAAATCATATTATCATATTATGTGAACTTCCCGCACGCCATTTATTTTCCCACACGTTAAGAGACCGTGCGGGAATGGGACACTTTCCGCACGAAAAAGCATGCGGAAAAACGAACTTCCCGTACGCGGTCTGGAAAATCATATTATCATATTATGTAAATAGTATAATCACCAGAAATATATGTACCGTTATTTCCAGGCTTAGAACTGACGAAACAATTTAAACTCTATCACTACGACGCAAAGAGGTATGAAATGGTCAAAAGTCTAGTGACAGAGCAATTTTAAATAAAACTTTACCAAATTTGGTATACATGTTTGGGGGGTTATGTAAATTAAGGTGAAACTGCGGAAACTCGTCGTAATCCTACACACTCTAAGCCCAGCAACTCCAAATTCTACACACTCTAAGCCCACAAACCTCAAAATCTATACACGCTGAACACTGCAGACCCCAAACGCAAAAACCCGAAGTCTGCAGACCCCAAACCCACAAACCCCAAAGCTTACAGACCCCAAACCCACAAACCCCAAACGCACAAACCTCAAAACCTATATATTCCAAGCCCACAAACCGTAAACCCTACATACCTCAAACCCACAAACCAAAGATTTTACGCACCCTGAACACTATACTTCGGGTTTGTGGGTTTGAGGTCTGCAGTGTTCAGCGTGTATAGGTTTTGAGGTTTGTGGTCTTAAGTGTGTAGATTTGGAGTGTAGGATTAGGGCGAGTTTCCGCAGTGACACCTTATTCTACATAACCTCTCAAACATTTATACCAAATTTGGTTAAGTTTTATTCAAAATTGCTCTGTCACTAGACTTTTGACCATTTCATACCACTGTGCGACGTCCGAAATCTTCTATCTTTCTCTTTCTCTTTGTTGGTCGCTTCCGCAGCCAACCTCCTCTCCATGGTGCTCATCTCTGGTGCTCACAACCCTTTTATTATTAAATTCTTTTTCAGTTCTCAGCTGCTCTATCTGAAATTTCTAGAATTGTAAATACATGCTTATTATCTACTAAATGCAACTTGTAGGTCCGTAAGTCCTTGTCACCAAATGTGGTAACCGCTACCATAAATAACTACATAATACATGAACAAATTCAACTCCCAATAAATTGTACTTTATTCTGTTAATTAGCAATTTTAATATTCCTTATTAAATTACAACTCTTTAGTAGAAAACTCTTGATTGACAGAACTCGACTTTTCTTGTTATCTATTTTTTCTTAGTAACCGAAGCGCATACTTTATTCGTGTTCTATAGGATTCAACAAGAAGCATGATTAATATAAGTAGTAGAATACGCTTTCTCTATATCAGTAATAAAGTATCACGATACATTAAAGTCATGAAACTTTTAAATAATGTTTTTAATACTTTATCAAATTATTATTATTGTAACCAAGGGATTTTCCGAGGTCCGGGGAGGAACAAGGAACAGGGCTCGTGGATCTGGGTAAATGATTCAGACAAGCAAGATGTTAATCTTAAACAAAATATATT
>JAPYZB010002598.1:0-11680 GCA_030522745.1 Eupelmus kiefferi
GGCGGAAAAAGACGATTGGAACTGATGCGGCGCGCTCGCGGTTTAATATTTTTCTATTTACCGATGATGTGTGTACCTCACTTATCGCGTAACTAGAGAATCGACAAACTGGATCGCGGCAGCTTTTTTTCGAGCGGCTGAGCTTTCGTAATGGGATGTGCGATTGGTACTGGATGATACAAGCGAATATTAGCTGCTGGCACTAGCGAGTTTTTTTTTTCGTAAATTGTTTGAATTCAAGGAACATTTTACGAGCGATTTAGTGATTATGTAGATTAATTTGAGTAGAGAATTCAATGTTTTTTTTTTATTTTTACGCTTAAAATTTTTAAACTAAAAGATCTTTTATTTGCGTATGCCATATTTTAAATTAATTTTATTGTAACGAAATATATATTCTAGGGTTCTTTCAATAAATTATTATTTCCTATACAAATAAATAACCCGAACGAAGTAAATGATTTTGAAATTTGCAATATTTTAATTATTAAACTTTAATTTTCAAAAATGTCTGCACTCTAAAGACATAGACAAAAATATGTAAAAAATGTTTGCTTCATCATGCTTCATCAAAGTCAATCTTCCTAACATAAATCTTAGCCTTTTGTCTCCCGTTGCACTAAGATTTCTCAGCGAGAAAAACAATTTTCTGGCGCATACTTAAAAAAAAATAATTAATCCGTCCCTGAATCAATACAATATTGAGATCGCTCGTTTTTCAAACCTTTTTATTTGCGCTAAGCATTCCATGAGCACGAGGAATTCGCTGTTGCCGATCGCATATGTGAGGTTGCGTCACAAAATCGGCCGAGATAATATCGGGATCGTCACGCGCCGAGAGTACGTCAGATTGACGAAGTGGGTGGGGGATCTGGAAAAACAAAAATTTCGAAGACGCGCGCATTGTGCTCGAGTGTCTAACTCTTTTAGAAGAATTTTATTTTAAGCTGTATATAAAAATGAAACAAAATATTTTAATTAAGTGATAGAAAAATATTTAAACTGAAAAAGAAACGAGCGTATTAATTCACAGTTATCCCACGCAGTTATTTTATTAATTCTAAAAATACTAATTACTTTTATTCAATCTTTATTCCAAATATTTACAAAAATTAATAAACTTACAAAATAAACTACCTATATCAATATTACTTAAAAAAATTATCATCTACACAAAATATCATAAAAATAAAATCTCTTACGTTTAACTTTCACTTACCCAAGTATCTATTCCTCACGACATGAGATATAATCAAAACTAACGCTAGATACAGTAGTCAACAGTCTTTATTAGTCCTCATCAGAAAAAGATTGCACGATTAACTGCTCATCGAATTTACCTGTCGTAGTTTTACAATTTCCTTCATTACTCTTTCGATAAAAATCTTCCACATCGCAAGATAATTTATTGCTCATACCACGATTCTGAGTATCCGGATTTACTTGACGGTCCCTCGGCGATCTCTCGAAGATCATTGAAACCTTCTCGCACCACTGCGGCTCGCATCTCTCGTCCTTTACTATCTTCTTATTTACAACGCGTCTAGGTGCAAGAAATAGATCGTTGATCACCTCGCCTGCGCCTCTTTCCCTCTTTTCCCATAACATCCTCTTCCCTCCATCTATCCATTCATCCTTCCCTCCATCTTTCCCTCCATTCTTCCCTCCATTCTTCCCTCCATTCTTCCCTTCATTCTTCCCTCCATTTTTCCCTCCATTCTTCCCTCCATTTTGTCCTCCATCCTTCCCTCCATCCTTTGCTCCATCTTTTTCCCCATTGTCCTTAAGACACTCCAGAATCCGTTGTTTCTTCTCGTGATAATCGGAATTTCCAGACACTGACACCCTTCTGGCATTTTTATCCTTCGTATTTTGTATGTCCATCGCATCCGTCGTCACCTTAATCCTATGCTTGATCTCTTCCAAGACCTTCTGGGCATCATTTTTGACCGAGCTCAGAGGCGTGGTCGCACCGCTGGCACATACACAGGACTTTCTCACGTTTTCGGGCTGAAGCCTGCACGCCTCGACCTGCTCCGGCTCGGAGCAGCTGCACTCGCTTTCCTGCTTCTCAAAGGGCTGGTTTTCCTGGATCGACGGACTTCTTCTTTGCGGATGTTCCTCGGGCTCGGAACTGCTGGACCGCTCAGCGCTGGGGATACGATAGAGTCGACCGCAGTTACCATCGCATGGTAACGCACTTTTTTCTTTTATCGAGCTACGCGGCGACCTCGAGCTTTTGAAGTCGGGACTAGCGCAGGCCTCTCCACATGGCGATAACTCGCTAGCTCTTCTCGAGCCTTCCCGTGGCATCTCGTGACTGTCCCTCCTGCTGCTCCTCCTCTTTGGCTTATCTTTTAGTTCATGATAGTCTATTGGCATGGTTGCAGTATCTACGGTAGATACCGTAGTCCTTCGTTTAGATTGATTGGATCTCAGGCTTTCTCTCCGTTCGCATCTGGGAGAACAGCTGCACGATTCGTCGTTGTCAGGAACAAGGACTAAAGTGTTCCGTCTGCTATTCTGGCTAAAGAGCCCTGGAAATATAGACCTACCATTCTGGCGTTTTGAGTCCGACGTTTCGCTATCTCTCCTGCTGTTCCTCCTTTTTGGCAAGAGCGACCTGGTGCTCTCCCTCGGATCATCGTGCGACCTCTGCCTGACGTGTTCTTCTATTCCTTCGTTTAAAGTGGACACTTCTCTCATATGCCGTCTAGTCCTTCCAGGGAATATCGAACTTGTCTTTCTCCTCGTCGATGGCCGTAATTCTGTAGAGAATCGGTGAGCGAACATCAAGCCACGTTTCTGACGGGCACTATTTGAAGTCTGGGCATTCCGTCGCCTACTATCCTGTCTTCTGCTTTTCTCGTGACAGGGTGGCGCCCGATTTGGACTGCAGCTGCAGGACTCGTCGCTGGATTCTGAGCATTCTGGAGTCGAGCATTCGCATTCACGGCTGGCTCGTCGTCCCGATACTTTTCCTTTCTTTTTGGAGGATGGTTCGCAAGGCCTGCAACATAACTCGACATCAGCTCTTGGTACCGATCGTCTCTTGTGTTTCTTCAATTTGCACTTTGACTTTTTGATTAGTAGAGGGACGCAGATGGTCTCTCCGCTATGCTTGCAGTTTTTTTGCTCACTGTAGGACGCGTTCATCATCTTCTTCCGCTTCTTTTCGAGCATCAGCCGAAACTTTTCCACCTCCCGCAGTGTGTGCTGCTTCTCAAGCTCCTTCGAAATCAGCTCTTTGTTCAGCTGGCTCATCTGCTGTCTGACCATGTCGAAGTGACTGAGATCCCTCAGTTTTTGTGGTTTAGGATAGATTTTGTTCAGATCTTCCGGGTTGATGCAGGTCTTCTCCAGAACGTGAGACGAGCATAGGCAACGATCGATTTTCTCCTTAACCTTTTCTCGACATGGCTCCTGCTCTCTTGGCTTTCTTCTTCTCGTTTTCACGCAGCAACTAGCTTCATCGCAACCACAGATCATATCTGTATGCAAAAGCAACAAGAATATCTGAAATAGCTAACAATACGGCCACGAATAACCTCTCTTCAAAACTAACCTGGCTTCCAGGGATCCGGAATCCCCTGAATCATGGCAACGCCCTTCCTCGTCCACAGCACATTCGTCAACCTCAGGTACTCTTCGCTCATCTTCGCATCCTTCCGGCTGATTTCTGGATCATTGACGCACTCCCGACGCAAAAACTCCAGCCACGGATCTGGTATACCGTTGCGTGGCTTCCTCACCGTTTGCTCATTCGAAGCACCACACGAGGAGCCCACCACGACGTAGGGCAGTGCCTTGACCAGTCGCGGGTTGACGAACGGCCCTGGTACCACGGCCCTCACGTAGCAGGCGCCGCCCGGCGGTCGTGTCCACTGGAATTTCCAGCCTTCCCAGTTGATCGATGATTTTTCCCGCTCGAAGCATGCTGGTTGAGCTTGTGCTGGAATGTTAAGTTGTTGTTTTTGTTTTCGGTCGTTAACCTCGAATTTTGAAGGAGGTCGGATGGTAATTAAGTTTCGAGCTTACCGAGCGCGCATTCATGAAGATTCTTGCTCTTTTTAGAACAACATGGTTCCATTACCTTTTTCTGGGTTGAGGGCACTTTTTCATCGTGACTGTTGAGTTTTTTTTTATTTCTGCACTGTGAGCTTGGGATTTTGACGGCTCACATTTTTGTTTTGTTATCGATGTCGCTAAATAGGTGGTGTGATGAATAAAATGGGTATAATGAGGGGATCGGAATAATGCAGATAGTTGCGCTATGTAAGTATAGACTTAAATTTTAATCATTATATCTTTGTTGTTTTGTGTCGTATTTCTCATTATCGAGAAATAATATTTTAAAGAAAATAAAGATATTTTAATGTTTAACTACATCGATAAAACTATTTGCAATACTGCAAAGATACTTTTGATTCTTAGATTCTGAAATTATTTTCTATAGTTCCTCTATTTTTTGTTTTTCCATTAAATTTTGTAGTTCATTGCTGTAAGTAGTAATGTAGTGCTACAGTAAGACATAGACGCATTATGGTTGCCGTCTAACAAGGGTAATCTAATCGATTTAGCTGATGAATTCCCTTTTTACAACTCTAACCTCAAACTCGTGATTGTGATGTGGTTTCTCAGATAATGGTGACAAAATAATATACAAAAGTGCGAAAGTTGATTTTTACACCCCTGAATATCTATCACGATTTAAACAATTAACTTCTGTACCCTTATCTAAATGTACCATAAACTACAGTATTACGTTAGAGATAGAAAAATTGAAAATTTTTTATTTCATAGATATTTTTAATTTATATCACATCATATTTTTAATTCACATCATAAATAATTCTAAAAACCAAACAATACAAAGGATCAAGAAAAAGACAACGAAAACGACATTTTATATTCTCAAGCATTTTTTTATTTTATCAATTTTCTTATTTTTAGACAATTGTATCGGGACCCTCAACGAGGTACCCGTGCAAAAAAAACGACTGCCCCGTTCAGCATCGCACATATTCCTCGCACTTATAGTAAATACAGAATAAACGCGCAGCAAAATCTGCGCAACATATTCCCTTCTTTCAATTAAATTTCGACCTACAATCAGACGCACATTCGTCATCCTTCGATCCAGTCGCCATTCACATGTATTCGTATCAGGAAAAAATGTTTCGTACCCATCGACGATATTGGAGTCGCTCGAAAAAACAAAACTTTGGGGCTTTGGAGCGGGTTGATAGAGAGGAAAAAGACTCGTCCTTCTTTATTATCAAAGTTATAATATTCTGTGCCCGAAAAAGAGACGCGGAATATCGTCTTTCTCTTAGTTTTTTTTTATTTATATATCAATATGTTTTATCACTTAAAATTAGACATTACAAATCAGCCCGTCGTGTCATCACCTTCAACGGGGTTTCTGCGTTTTTTTTTCTTATTATTACATGTATTGCTTCAATAACTGTGGGACCAATCAAGGACCAACACGTAAAGAAGCGCTTTGTTTTCCTTTTTTTAAACCTTTAGTTTTGTTAACCGCACGAGTGCCTCCTTTCGTATATTTTATTCGACAAAAAAAAAGTATCTCATTTAATTTCATTCGTAATCACGGCAATAAAGCTTTCAGTTTCCACCATTACATATACAGTGTTTTAAACTCAACACAGAAATTTGGTTCGTCGTCAAGAAATATACAAAATACATATCATTAAATCTTTGTGTATAAAAATAAATTACTAATGATTATTTCATTTCTAATAGAAATTACTCGTGTATCGATGAGCATTTTATTCATAGCAAGAGTCCGGAGTAAGTTCTTGCATGATTTTTTTTGTTACCAAACTTCTACATACGTAGGTTTAAGATGTATAATTATATAATTTAACAAGGAAAATAAAAAAAATATACCTAGACTTTCTAATAAGGATAAAAAAACTTATTTATAAAAATTTACTCCGCGCTCTATCACGCTTTTAATTAATTTTACGTTAACTATGAAACTTATACAAGTCTATCATAAGTAGTCCTCTTTAGTGATTTTTCTTGATAATATTTTAACTTTAATATTTACTACCAGGCTGGAATGAACAAATAACGCATAAAAGTTTTACATGTTTTAAGCTTGCACAATTTTGATGACATTAACTGCTATATAAAAAAAATTTAGTTTTGATTCTAATAAATGAAAACTTGTTATATGAATATAAATATTGTTTCTGAAAAAAAATAATATTCCCCTTAAAAGAAAATAATCTGTTTTTTTCTTTTATTATTTACGTTATTTTTACGTAATTATAACCAGAATGTTTTTTATTAATAATACGCATTTCGTAAAATTTGATAAGACTAAATCTTTCGTCTCTGAACGTACACGAAACTTTCGACTTTCGTCCTTATGTTTCACAAAATTTTGCCGTGCTTACGACGAAAAGTTCTTCATCCTCAATTTCATGCGCTCATGCGAACTCTTACGAACATCTTAATGCTCATTTTATTTTATTCTTTATATTTTGCTTCAATAAAGCGCATCCAACTTGTCGTGCACTTTAATTTTCAGAAAAATCGTTTTCTATCACTTAGTTTATTGAGATTGCAACAAATCTCAATTTACACCAAATATAAGGAGATTGCAGTCAAAATAGCAGTTGCAAAAATCGTTAGTTTCACTTCAATAAACTAATTCAATAAGTTTTTAGAATTTATAATTGTATAAGTTAACTAGATATTAATAAAAACTAATAACGGCCAAATAATAGTTTGCTTTTTTATTAAATAAGTATAAGTATTTTATTAAAAATATTTAAAGTTGTTTCTAATTAATCGAAATGTAAACTCTAAAGTAGCGTACATTATATTCTTAGCCAAGTGTCTTAGCAATTACTTCAACCCATCCTGCGATCTCCTTAATTAGTAATATGTCTCTTTTTTCAGTCGCTTAATTTGCAGGCTTAAAGCGCAGGCACTCGCTTGTACCTCATCAATATTATGCATACATTTTTACAGAATAATACGTCGAACGATATTTAGACTAGTTTTTTCCCTTGATAAAACTTGTCTGCCCTTTTTTTTCCTTTCGTAACACAGCCTTTTGAATTTATCCAAAACACACACTCTTTCGTACTTGTTTCTTTCTTATATACCTGTTTGCCTTAATTTATTTTCTCATATCTTTAGTTATTTCCTTCTTTTATCTTTTTTTCATTATTAAATAATAGAAAACGGAAGAAACAAAAGCGGATACCTATAACGTGAAGGCCTCCGTGAAATTGGCTTCGCGCATATTCGTTATTCTTATTTTGTCTTCATTATAAGAGAGCGATACAAAAATTACAGTTACAAATCATTGCTTACGTCACTAAAGTGCATTTCGTTTGTAGTGAAGATAGATATTTAATGTACCCAGAAAATTGTCTATTTGAATACAATAGAATTTTTTTATACCAAACTATGTAATGTCGTTCCTTCTAAAATCCTGCTACGATTGTAGCTTTCACTTCTTCAATACGTAATTACTAATGTTAAATGAATGATAAAATGTACCTTTTATTTTTCTAAAGGAATACATATATGTAGTATTGCAATTCGCAACACTCTTACAATACATGACTAATACAAAAGTTGTAAAATCTTAAAATTAAATACAAAATGAATGAAACTGGAACAATCTATAATACATATATTCATTCATTAAGACATTTCTCTGGGTCTGCAAATTGTTGATTTACGAAATTTGTCATATGCGTACACATAGAAACAACGCGTACACACAGCGAAGTCCATACAAAATGAAATCGCGTTTTTCTTGTCTCAAACGTGAACACCAATGTACGTGATACGTATAATTAATAACATCATAAACATCATAAGAAAAATTTTGGCTTTATCTCTTGGTTTGATTGATCGGCAGTTGTCTATGTACTGAGTTTCAAAATTTTTGTGGGATAGTATACGGTGCGGGGAAAAACGCGATTCGATGAACATAAAGAAACTCTTCGCTGTTACTTTATTTTTAACACAAATAATGACTCCGAACGAGTAAAATACAAGTGCACAATTACTTTCCCTTGGTTGTAGCAAGTGTATTTTTTTTCACATAAATGCGTGTAAGCACGACTAACGATTATGCGTAAAACATCTCGGCATAAACAGTCGACGAAACGAAAAATGGTTATAGATAATACTTATATAGGTATCGAATAAAAATTTATAATTATTTCTTCGGTTGTCGCGCATCGACGATACAAAATATCGGCGATGAAAACAGGATTTTCAAAAGCGAAATTACAATTAAGACATAAAAGTTTCATCATACAAGTATTCACTAAAGTCTTCAAACGTTAGAATGAAGACAACTTTGTTCGTATCTAAATTTTGTATTACCTTTTGTTGCTCAGAGCGAAAATTTAGAACTAATAGTCATAAAATTCATCATAAGAAAAGAAATCGTTTTTGCTCGTTTGCAACAAAAAGTAACACAGTAAAATGGTTTTGCTAATATCAATTTTTTGATAGTATGGCTTGTTAAAATTCTCAACGGATTATAATCTGCGCTATTGATAAAAGAATTCTCTATTTATAGATTCCGTTTCATTTCCCGTGAAATAATGCGAGCAATGTCGATAAGCTGTTAAGCATTTTGTCAAGAAATGGACGAATAGTTAGTGATTTTTTTTATCAGTACTTTAACAGTCGAGTGGGATGTTAAAGTATAAACTTCCTGTATGTCTTGTAACGGTTAACACTTAAGAACTATTAAATTTAACAGTGACTGACTTATTTTAGCAAAATAAGTTCTGGTAACTTTTTCACAATAATTATTAAAGTTTCCGGGGAGGGGAGGGGGGCTGACAGTTTTTTGGTAATCATTTCCAACTTTGTTGTAACTTTCTTTATCAATAGGATGGAGTCAACTTCTAAAAATTCAAGATCTAGAGGGCGCAAGTGATTAACAAATTACTGAAGAACGAATGTATAATCACAAGTCTTTTGTGGCCCTTCATTAATTATCACTCTGTGCACAGTAACACAGTTGTGAGAAAATGTTGAAACTAAAATTAGCATAATATACTAGAAGATCAAATTCTAGTAAACGTTTATGCAATAGTTATTAGATCTTGCGTATGTTTAATTAAAATATTAAGCCATCCACTATTATTTTAAACTTATATGCTGTTTTTGCACATGTCATTAAAGTATAAGCGTTTACTTGAATTCAATAAGTATAATCTCAGTTCGTTGTAGATAAATTAAGCTAATTTTAGATAATAAAACGCCACTTGAATTAGTTTATTTAAAAATATTTTTCAATTATCGCAATATCTAAGAGGATTTACTCCTTGACGATCTTCAAAATATTTTCCATATAATGAAAGTTTTGTTAATTCCAATCTCATCAAAAGACACTAAACAACTCAATAAAACCTGTCATCTTTTCGGTAAACCGATGCCGCAGCACCCAACACAAAACATCTTCCTTAAAAAGTAAATCCAGCGCGCTTCGCCAACCCAAAGCATATTCGCGCTCTCCGGCTGCACCAAACGTAAACAACACACTAAAAACGCAAAAAACACCGTACACCTCATCAATGATCGCACACAGAGACGAGCGCTTGGTTGCGTGTGCGAATCTACACCTGCCAGTAGTCCTTGTCCTTGGCAGCGAGGTGTCTCCGCCTGTTGGCCCGACGCTGACCTAGTCACTCCTTGGTCGGGGTCGGGGCCGCCGGGGCGTTCTTGGACTCGGCCGTCTCGGCGAGCTTCGCCGGCTGCAGCTTGGCCTCCGAATTGTTTTTCCAGACGCCGTCTTCGGAGACGAGGAGGAGAGGCAGACCGCCGAGGACCATGCACGTGCCCATGAACAGGAAGCAGACGTTGTAGCTGCCGGTCACGTCGCGCATGAAGCCTGTGGAAGGTAAGAGGTAGTGGTTAGAGATGTGTGTATAGGTGAGATTATTTGTTTTTTTGGTTTTGATTTCTTTTGTTTTGAGGTGGCTGAATGGCTGGGGTGAAGAGATTGGTTTGGCTGGGGAGGTGGTTGGGATGTGAGATAGATGGAGAGTTGATGGGAAAAACTAATTATGTTTTTATTACAAGGGCAGAGAGTAAAATGATTTTTTAGAGTAATTTCTTTTTGTATAACTTGTGTTAAATTTATTATGTTACGCTGTATATTTATGTTTTTTAGAATGTAGATTATGAATTACTTTTCTGTTTATCCATAAAAATAGTAAACTGTATAATTCCATATTCATGAGTTTTATATATGAATGTACACATGAATATATAAGTACTTCTAGGAATAGTTTTTCTATAATTATGTTTGTCTTGTAATCGGTAACATCGGTTGTCATATATTAGACATAATAGTGTTTAAATGCACTGCATATTTAATAAGTAATATTATAAGTTTGGTATAAAAATAGTTACTTTATTTAATACATTATTTTACAACAGTAAAATGTGTGATATTCCTAAAACATTTATCAAGAATCATTTAGCCAACGAGACATACACAGTTAAAAATATTTCGAATTTCGTAATTCGTTAAAATTGACGTAAAATTTTCATAATTTAAGTAAATAATAAAAGCTTTTAAAGAACAATTATTTTTCATCAAATAGCCGTAGAATTTTCATAACGATTTCCTTTTCTTCCAATACAGACAAACTTACGCAAGATTTTCGACAAATACACTCAAAACGACGAAAAATTTTTAACTATGTGCGTATAAGATGTCCCTTTTTAAAGTTTGAAATTTCCAAAATGAATGTTTATGTTTTATTATTTATTATTTTGCTGGACACTTTATAGCCAACATGTCACTACAATAAGAAAAATTTTATTTTACAATTTATTTAATAAAATATGTCAACCAACATTGATCTTGCAATGCCAAAGTTCCCCAGAGTTTTTACAAAGGGTTTAATTAGAATCTAACTAACTAATTTAGGCAGGCTGACTTACATTAATCATTAAGCATTAACCTATTTAGGTCCTTATTCGGATCTTTTTAATTCACTATCCAGGTTCACGTAAATTTTTTATTCTCCGAAAAATTACATCACTCAAGAAGCGCATCAACTAATCCAACGTTAAACATCGTAAAACCAGCATATACACTCACTTCAACGAAACAAAAACGCAAGCCCACGTAAACAAGTCGTAAACACGACCGCGCAGCTAAAAACGACAAGCCGCATAAAAAAAAACAATATCAGGATAATCAACGCGTTTCGTCATCCCCTTGCATCAGCTCGATTGAAAAATCTAATTACTCAACGCCGGCGACATGTCCGCCTTGTTTTCTTTTTTTTTCATCTCCCTCGCTCTTTAATTGCTCGATTGTTTGTCAGCGCGCCTACGGCGCCGAGAAAAACAGGCTTATTCTGGGTTAAGAGAGTCGCATCACCTTCGTTGTCGCGCCTGTATATTGATCAATCAGCGGACGCTGCTGGCAAGTCAAACAAATGCACGAGAGAGAACTGGAATTCCCGGCTCGGTTGTATTTACCGCCTGGTCTTATCGCTCGCGGTATAGATCAGCTGAGTGTGTTTGTCTGTACGGAGAGAATCGGGATCGATAGCCTGAATATTTTACTAGGTTCGTTTGATGATCTGGCTGATTATTACTCGAGCGCGCGTGTGTATTTTGTAGATAAAGTTTGCAAACCTTGGCG
>JAPYZB010002599.1:0-11677 GCA_030522745.1 Eupelmus kiefferi
TTATTATAAAATATAGTAATTTTTGTCGTTGTACAAGTATGTCACAGCGTTACTATAAAATATAGTAATTTTTATTAAGACATTTTTCTCAGTGTATATGTTAAATGTACATTATGGGTCAGTAATAATGCGTATAATACTTCTCAAGCCCTGCAAAGAATGAGCAAATGAGATGCTTTATAGTGATTTTTTATGTATCACATCTACAACAAACAAAAACTAAAGTTCCATAAGACAAACAAGCTAGAGTAATGATACATAGGGGTACTGGGAAAAAAAATATTATTACGATAATTTTTCAGGGAGAAAAAACAAAAGGAAATGAAAGAGAAAGAAGATGAGACAGAAAAGGTAGAAGATCCGATAATTTACAATGTTGTCTCTTCGTGTCAGCAGCCCATCGATTGGGGTACATTCATGCATCTGAACGAGGTATACGGTAGAAAAGTACCAAGTCGTAAGGTATTATGGTATTATACTTTCATGTTAAATGGAAATTTGTGGATTCACACTCTCTGTTGTCTACTGCTTCATTTACTACCTGGTGCTATTGTTGACTTTTTTGCACTCATAACTGGACGAGAACCTATGTGAGGATAACAAAACGTTATAACTTAAACATAAGTGATAAAGATATACTTAAACTCTTTGTATTAATTTAATAGTGAAGCAATAATTTTTTTCATTTTATTTGTTAAGATGTCTTTTAACATTGATCGATAGAATTTAAGTATATTTTTATACTGAAAGAATAATCTTTAGAAACATTATAATACTGGGCACTAAAGCTATCACAGCCTGGGAAAATTGAAAATATTACTTACTTTACAGGAAATTTTACTACAAATGCAGTAAAGCTATCTTATAAAAATTATCATACAGTCTTATAATTATATATAATTATATAGCAATTTTTTCAATTTTCTTAATCTTTGACAGTTTTACTGTTTAGTATAATTTTTCCAAAGATTTTTCTCACAGTATATTAAAAAAATCATGAACGTTAAGATTTATTTAATTCTAACTTTTATTAATTTTTCTGTTTAGGCTTCTCAAAGCATATAAGAAAATTCACAAATTTGGCAGTGTTATATCTTATTTTAGCACTCAGCAATGGAAATTTGACAATAAAAACGTGTTAGCACTTTGGGAAAAGACAACAGACATTGAAAGGAAAAAATTTGACTTTAATTTGGAAAGTCTGGATTGGAATGAATTCTTTTATCACCACGTGCGTGGACTTCGTATGTATATTTTAAAAGACCCCCTGGATACGATTGAGCAAAGTTATAGTTCATATAGGAGGTAAGTTCTATTTTAATATCTCCATATAACTTATTTTAATTGATAAACTATTTAACAAAAATTCTAATTTTTGACTTCCAGATTGCAAATTCTTCACTACATTATTGTTACCACGATTTGTTTCTTGTTATCTTGGGGTCTTTATAATTTTATGCGATTTGCACTTAACTGTTATTTCAAATTATTTTGATAAGAAAATAAAAGTGCTAATCCTATTTTTAAATATAAATCCACAACATGCTCAGTCAATTTGTTAAAGTATTTTAAGGAAAATCATCTTAATACTTATATTATTCAAAAAATAATTTAAACAAACTGATTTAACATGATCAATTTTTTCGAAATAATATTTTGCATATATGTCTTCTGTTAACGTTTCGATTGAATTTGCAATCATTAATAGCAACGATATAAATAATGTTTTCACTCAATTTTGTAACATTTTTTAATATATTTAATTAAGAATTCGCTTGTTGATTATGTATCTTTATAAGAAAATATTTTTAGCGAACTTAGACTTTTATTTATGCAATATTTATGGTATTATAAAGTTAAAAATTTTGAATAAACAAGTTATTTTTATAACAAAAGTTGAAGTATTTCTTTTATTAAGTAGTTACATATTTATCATAATAGTTTCTTTAGTTAATGAATAATTGACAGAAAATAAATTTATATAGAAAATAATATATTGGTCTCACAAATTCCTAGTTAAATTCAACTTAATTCACTACTATAATATTTATCGTTTATAATATATTGAATTATAAATAGTCTTATAAATAGTTAAATGATAGATATTTTATTTCTAACAAAAATAACCAAGAATGACTCTTAAAAATTTATCTTAAATCACTAAAAAATTGAGTAACCATCAGAGACTGTTACGGTAATGAATCTTTAGCTTTAATAGCTAAAGCCGTTGCCTCGATTTTTCTCGTGTCATTGTACCCTGTGCATAAATTATTGTACAAAGCGTCATTTCGTCGGTCAAAAACGTGTGTGTATAAATGTTTTTGTATGAGCACAACAGAGAATAAGCGGTAGGCAACTGAACGGTGTCTGTATTTTATAGCTGTGAATGTAAATTATTTTTTATATTTGTTTGAAACAGTATACATAAACACGACTTGTTCAAAGTAGGTGCATGAGCATTTAAATGATTAAAAGTTTAAAACATGATGCGAAGAATTTTTAAAAATATATATTAATACATTAGTTAATGATATTAATTGAAATTTTTAAGATTCTTTTGTCATATATATGAACAACTGATTAAAAAAGTACTTAAATGCAAAATTTAAAAAATTGTTGTTAATATTATATTATATTACTTTATATTTTTCGACTGCAGGTGAATATAATTTAATTTTACTATTTATCTAAATGTAAAAATACTATTATTTGATCTAATATTTTATTTTTAATCTTAAACTTTAACTGTTGAAATAAATAATTAGCCTAATAATTAATAAAACATATCTTTTAATTGACTACTTAAAACTTAAAATTAATTCTAAAGCCTTTCATTGTTTACGATGAATTTTTACATAAAATTCAGCGCTGAGGAGCGCAGTTTTAGCAGACCGTGCGTGAAGAACAGTTCCGCAATCTAGTTGGAGATAAAGTTTTAAGATAATCAGTGTAATAATCATAATATTAAATATTTTACTCTTGCTGCAGAATGTTGATCTAAAGCTTTAGTTTTTATAGTTCGTTCAGTGTCTAAAATCATTTGTGTATTGCAATTCGACTTTTTTAATCTAAATAAATCTGTTTAAAGCTAAGTGAAATTGACGGGGTAGAAATCTACACAGAATATTTTATAGGAACCCAAAAATTATGTTCTAAGTGTTCATTAAACTAGTTGGAAAAAAGCTATTTGAAAAGATTATAAACTACACTATAAGCTGAAGGTGTTCGATTTTTAGAAAATTTCAATTAACTTTGGTTAAAAAAATTATTTATATTATAATGTCGGTAAAGTCGAGAAACTCGGATTTTGATACTGATATTTTTCTGTTTATAATTTTTTTTTAACAAATAGTTGAAGAAATTTTTTTAAATTGAGCCTTCAGCTTCTAGTAAAACATAATCTTTACAAAAGATTTTTCTTAATTAATTTAATGAACGTTTAAAACATAATTCTTGAGTTCCCGTATAATGTTTCATAGGGACATTTATTCGATCCTTTTATATCTCCTTAATACCAGTTATTATTGTGCTTCCTTTGTTAAAAAGAAAAAAAACTGTAAGTACAATTATATATTGTTAAATTAAAATGTTCAATTGGAATAGTAATTTATTTGAATTTATATAATATTTTGTACTTTAATAGATGTTCTAAAACAGATTTTGTAGACAAGGCAAAATAAATATTTAAACAAATACAACACTTTATTTATCTAAACAGGAAATACTTTTTATTATTCTTAAAAGCGATACGCCGATTAGTATTATGCGAAGAATGTCTATTGACTGTTATTGCAATATTTTCAAATGTTAATTTCAACTTTCACAACAATGCCTCCATGTGCGCGGAAAAAACTTGCACTACAACCAAATTTTTATACAATTTAATATTCATATAATTTAAAATATAAGATAAAAATACAATATATTTGATAGCTTGTATCTTAAAAACAATACTCTTGAAAAATATTCACGTGTCAGATTTCGTTTTAGGGCCTTTAAAGGCCACTGAACTTTAGTGTATATCGCAAAACATAAACCGTGAATCCATCTGGAATTTTGTAAAAGTTTTTTCAAAGCAAAAATTAATTTAGAAATGTAGATGAGTTTTTTAATAACATTATCGTTAACTTTTATATGTAAGCGAAGCAAAAAAATGTTAGTCTCTACAGTAGGCAATTTTGTGTTTTTTGTAAATTCTATGTGAGACATCATATTATTTCAGTTGTCTTGTCTATTTTTTGTATAAAATTCAATTTATACATATACAGAGTAATAATTTAAATTTAAAAAATGATATTATACACAATATTTGTAGTTACTTTTTACTCGTTCAAATATGAAAATATATAAACACTATATATTTTATTCAAATTTAAACTTATTTCCCACTACCTCTGATGTGGTACTACGTGCCAATCAGAAATAACCATATATCATGTTTAAGCTACTAAAACTGTGTCTATAAAATAATTATTTTAGAAATGTATTTTTAACTATACCTATGTTTTGTTTGTGGGTTATTTCAGTAACAGTGAAAGAAATACCGTTACCAAGTGACTTGCACTTGGAAGCAGTCACATGTTATACTGCATAATGAATCGATCTGCTTCTAATTTGAAAACTATTGGTTCCATTCTCATTATTGTCTTTGTTATATGCATTTAAGAATGAAAAGTTGTTACTTTTTAAATAATTTTTTTGTAATCAGCTGCAAAAGAGTTTTAGAATAGACTTAAAATGAATTACAAACAGCTACAGCTTATTGTTAAAAATTTAAATATTGCTCGTATGCTATATTGACGTCAACTGATTCCAGACGTCCGTTTAAACATCACTTAAATCATTGATCGAATTTTAATCATTTCCGTAAACTGCTCCAAAAATCACTATTCCAAGTTCGCACATAGCTATTTTTGCTTTTTCGATTTGCCTATATAAGCGCAGGTAGTACGCAAGGTTATCACAGTTACAGTCCAACCCCCGCCAAATACACTTCGGTTCCTTAAAGTACAGTAAGTGGCAGGTTTCAAGACATTGCATCAGATCCAAGTTATTAGTTTTATTAAAATATATAATTGACAGTTCGAGATCATTTTTCAAATTTTAATACATTTTAAAAAATTCAAATAAGCCTGTATATATCTATAATATACTTTTTGTAATTAATAATAAATCATTATTTGTATACTAAACGATTTTTTTTATTAAGTGAATACATTTTGTTGTCATGTAAAAAAAATTGTAAAATCTCTCAATTAAAGGACATCTATATGTATTTTAATTATTAATTTATATATTTTTCTAAACTATTTTAACTACACTAATTTTATTTTATTTATAAACTAGATAATTTTAAGAAATCAGTTATGGGGGAGACTAAAGCAATGAGTAGTGAAACATACATCAATGATTTTTTCAACATGAAGGACGAAACAGTCGAAGATGAACAAAGTGAAGTAACTGAATTTTTTAATGGCTGCAACATACTCGTCACTGGTGGTTCCGGATTTCTTGGAAAACTTCTCATTGAAAAATTGCTACGGTAAGTTGATATAGACATGAAAGAGTATCAATTTATATATTTCTAACAAAGTGCACCACGTAGCCCTTAACAGAATATTTTTATCAATATGCTCGTTACTAAATAAAAGCTTGAAAAATATAAGTTTTGATTTATTTAGGCCACATAGTTTTTCCTTCAACATTTTGACTTAAAAAGTTATTCAAATGATATAAATTAGAATTTAAATTAGACTTATAGTGTAAATTTAATTAGAATTTAAATGAATATAGTGTAGTTTTGAATACTACCTGGAATGAAAGTTTTCCTGAAGAATTATGTAACTTATAGCTATTTAAATTGATTCTTATGCAGTCAAAAGAATTGTAAATTAGGAATAGATAAATAGGTTTATAAGTATGACTAAAGAATATTTTAGATGTTTATTTATTATTATTTATTGTATTACAAGAATAATCGTCAATAAAAATTTTAACAGGATTCGCATCTCATAAAAATAAATATAAAAAGAACAATGCTGCAATGATACAATTTTTTATTAATTATAAAGAACATTAGTCATGCAATGTTTAGGTTCGCTTTTTTTTAACAAAATTATACTGTCGGATGTTTTGTTGCTATTAACGTTTGTAAAGCACTCAGTTTTCAGAAGATAGATTCTCCTTGTTAGTAATACAATTAATTTAATTTATTCTTTATTTAAAGACAATACTCTTATTTAAATTTTAGTGCATGTCCAAATATGGGAAACTTATATCTGCTAATGCGGCCCAAAAAAGGAAAAACTTCGGAAGAAAGATTTAATGAACTTTTTAAAGACGATGTAAGTATTAAAGAAAATGGTAAATAATTTCGGTAAAAGAAATATAAAACACCAATAAATTAGAAACATTAATTATAATCAAATTATAATTAAAGATATTTATAGTAAAAATTGTATATACATTTAATTTTTGTAGCTATTTGAGCCACTAAAACGCGAACAACCAAATTTTGCAAAACATGTCGTTATGATCGAAGGAGATACTAGTTTAGACAATTTAGGTTTGTCTTCTACGAGCAGAGATTTTCTTGTTAAAAATACCCATGTAGTCTTTCACGGTGCTGCTACAGTGCGCTTTGACGAGTCTCTACGCAAAGTAATCAGCATTAATGTTAGGGGAACCAAGTTAATGCTCATGCTTGCGAAAGAGATGAAAAATTTAAAGGTATGATCATCGATTTTTTTCACGTGCTAAGGCAATTAAAAATAATACATTATATGTAAAAATAATCATGACGAATTCTTTCTAGTCATTTGTACACATCTCCACGGCCTACTCACACTGTCCTCAGATTAATATAGATGAGAAATATTACAAGCCTGCTATGGATCCAGATAAAACAATTGCTTTGATTGATATGTTTGATGATAATATGCTGGAACATATGAAGACAAGGTTAGAATAATTTTTGCGTAATTTTAATCATACAGAATTAAAATAATACGACTTTGTTCGAAAGTTTAAAAGCTAATTCTCATCAACTATATTTATTAGAAATTGATAGTCATAAGCAGTAGTATTTAGGATATTTAGAAAATTTAAAAATATATAATTACACACATTAAAGTACATATCGTACGTCAATTTCAATTTAATAATTTTATTATACCAAACAAATTTATGAGGAATTCAAAAAAATCATTACTTGAAATTTGATGAAATTTTAATAATTTCTCATTTCTATTTATATTCATAAACATTAACAGAATCTGTGGAGTTTGGCCAAACACTTACGCGTTTTCCAAAGCAGTAGGGGAAGAAACAGTACGAATTTACGGCCGCAAATTACCACTTTGCGTGGTTCGACCTTCGATTATGTTGTCGACTTACAAAGAACCGCTTCGGGGTTGGAGCAACAATTTGTATGGTGCAACTGGGGTAGCAACCGGTGCCTATCTTTGTATTCTGCGAGTTCTGAATTGCAATAAACAGAATAATGCCGAGATGATTCCAGCAGACTATGTCATCAACAATATCATCGTGGCCGCTTGGGATACGGGCAAGTCGTGGTAGGTTTAGGCTCTGTCTTTTCTTTAATTTTCTTAGTTATTTATAAATATTACCTAAATAAATTCTTGATGAACTTTAATATTTTAGGAGCGAAAAATCTAATGAAATGTTAGTACAAGATAATATCGAACCTCCAATCTTCAATTCCGTATCTTCCTGTCAAAATCCCTTGAAGTGGAACGATTATAAGGAGCTAAATCAAAATAAAGGAGTTGAAGTACCTAGCGTTCATGCACTTTGGCACCACATATTTATGCTTATCAAACCAAGATGGCTGTACAACATTCTTGCATTTCTTTTGCATACAGTACCAGCATACATAATTGATGGCATTGCTATACTTATTGGACGTAAACCTATGTGAGTAAAAAATACTTACCACTCTAGAAGAGAATCATTATAAGAACATTTTTATAAATAATTTTCTAAATTCTAATATTTTACTTTTAGGTTGGTTAAAACTTATAAAAAAATTCATAAGTTTAGTGATGTGATTGCTTACTTTTGTACTAGACAGTGGAACTTTAGTAATAAAAATGTTATGAGTCTGTGGGAAAAAACTAGCTTAGTCGATAGAGAGAAATTTGACTTCAACGTAGAAAATATTGACTGGGAAGATTATTATGTTTATCATGTCCGTGGAATACGCATTTACTTACTTAAAGATCCGTTATCGACAATAGAACAAGGGAGATTAAAGTACAAAAGGTGAATTTACAAGTATATTATTAATGTATTCCTTTGATTACATTATCTATTAATCAATAACAATGTTTTTGAAATACTATAATTTGGACCTGTGCAAAAGCTCGCTCGAGCTGGTTCGAGCGAGCTCGGGTGGGCTCGCGAATTCAGGCAAAATTGGAAACCAAGTTAAATCTGCACAAACTATCTCATAAGCTTTAAAATCTTAAATAAGATCTAAATGTAGCCGTATTTTTGAACAACGACACATAGGCATAATTCATGTTTGATAAATCAATTCGATCTTAGACCTATGAAAAATGACAAATAATATGAAAAATAAGGCATTTTCGAAGAAAAGTCACTTGAGCTATTATTCTAAATTACCATAGATACTATTATTTAGTTAAAAAACTTCAATCATGCAATTCCATTCATAATTATTTTAAATTTGAAAGTTAAAATACATTTTGTAAATTTAAATCAGTGAATATTCATGACTTATCAGTGAATTTCACTGATTTAAATTTAGAGAACATATTCACAGACATGTTCAGAAAAAAATCATATTTTTTTTAAGAATTACAATTTTACCTCCTTCTAAAAAACATCGTTCATTTATTGTTTAGCTAAGCTCGAACTGAGCTCAAAAGTTTGTGCTTTTGCACAGGTCTATTATAATTATGAATATTAGATATTTATAGATTATAAAACTAATTGAAAATTTAACGTTTTTTTTCAGAATGAAATTAGCCCACTATACGATCATCTCAATACTTAGTCTTCTTCTGCTTTGGTTTACGATATCGTACGTACAAGCATGAGTTTCTTACCTACTAGTCTAGAATATAGTTTTTTTTCAACTTGAAAAAAGTATACTCATTTCAATATCAACATCATAACTATCGCCAATCGATATAAGCTCTCTTACTTTGAAAAAACTCAAGAAATTCTAGTGTAATTTAAAGAGAAAGATAGAAGAAAAAGCAATGGGATTATTTCTTGAGGTAGAATTTTAATCACATATCAGCGAATCATTATTCATACAAGTTTTTACGATTGTATTGATGCAGAATTCGAGGCATTTGACGCTAATTAGAATGTGTATAAATTGTGTATAAATGTTTTTTACCTTTAATGTACAAGTATTTAAGAAAATAAGATTAATTAATTTTAAGTTAACAATCTATATAATTAATAAATAAAATTTCTTTCTATAAAATTACATATATTATTTTTTAAAAGCTACCCAATCAATTTTTTGTTATATATGTATAATTATATAACTTTTTTGATAAAGTTTTAGACAGACTTCAATTTTTTTTATCAAATAATTACAATGCGATGCATAAATATTCTATTCTTAAAGTAAACCAAAAGTAAGGAACAAGTATTATAAAGGCTGTTGTAGGATTATTTCCATTTTATTTATATAATTATTTCATAGATCACTAAAATAAAAATTATATTACAATTTAAGAACAAAAATTTATATTCTTATTAATTATGAATCAATTAAAAATTTCAAACATAATTATTTATCAATTTTTAAAATCGAGTACTTTCATGAAGTAAAGAGAAAGCTACTTTAAAATTTAACAAAGTTATTGTTCCACGGAAATGACCTGTGTCCAGTGACGTTGTGCACTACGTATTGTTTCAATATCATTACAGTCCGCGCACGCATTAATCGATACATTTGACAACTAACATGATTAGTTGTGAAGAAAAGCAACAATCGGTTTGTAAAAAATACAACGAACTATTTAT
Organism: Eupelmus kiefferi; assembly: GCA_030522745.1. Classification (NCBI taxonomy): domain Eukaryota; kingdom Metazoa; phylum Arthropoda; class Insecta; order Hymenoptera; family Eupelmidae; genus Eupelmus; species Eupelmus kiefferi. Next base: position 10,030 of record JAPYZB010002599.1, read on the forward strand.
TGTTTAATCTTGAACATATGTTTATTTATATACTTTTCTATTAGTGTGTATTTCTGATATAATAAAAACTTGTGTTTTTTTGTATAGAATCAAACGTACTGATTTAGTAATTAAGATAGGGGCCGAAAAATCCAAAATATTTTTTTCAAATTAGTTATTATGGAGAGAGTCATAATTTTAACGGTAAAACTTTCTAGCAACTTAAAAAAAAACATTTTTATGAGAAACTAACAAATTATAGTTCGTTACTTGTAAATTCAAATTAAAAAAAAAGAAATATAATGATTGACAAAGAGATATTAAAAATAATTTCATTTATACCACAAAAGTAAAAGTTTCACCTTAAAAAAACCGGCACGGAGGAGTACAATTTTATCAATTATTTTTGTAAACTCTTACGTAAAGCAGTATTTAAAGTTAGTTAAAATTATTTGACTACATGGACTTTTACGCGAATCATTGAGTGTCCTACTACTCGGGACATCGCGCAGAAGCCTCCATAACATTCTTACTATCATATCACCTGTATTTAAATTTCCTTTTTACTTAAAAAGTCTATTTTTTATAATTTAAGATATATTGTAACTTTATAAGATCAGAAATACAACAATTTTTTATAATAATCTATCAGGTCAATATCTTAAAAAAATTAAAATATTAATAATGATTATGAGTATTATACGTACACACCTGCACAAAGAATGAGTTTATAATAAATAATTCATAAAAACTTAATATTACAATACTTTTTTTCCTCAAGAATTAATAATACTCGAAATCAGTGGCTGAGTCAGTTTACAGTGACAACTCGACAGAAGTTGTTCAGTAATTGATTAACAGAAACAAAAGTAAATAGAATGGATATAACGCATTAAAATATAAATTATTTTTAATACATTGCTCGAAAAATTTCCTTTTATTGTTTAAAACTGAAAAGGTGCATACATACAAGATAAAACTTACATTTATTTGCTAGTAGAAGATACTTTTTAGTATCTTTAATAGTTCATGTTTATAAATCAACTCTGTAGAAATCTTCTTGGGTTTGTAACCAAAATTCACCGATATTTTCTACCTAAAAACAATATTTTACTAATATCATGTCATAGTTAAAAAATATAATAATTCTGCGCTTATTATTATATCAAGTCGTTCGACAATAAACATAGTTTCAATACTTTAAATATGTTTGATTAATACGTTAACGAGATAATCTCAGTAATATTCTACCAGAGTAGATTTAAATGTATTTGATGAATTTAAAAATCATACTTAAGGTTTTGTAATGTTATTTTAGTTATTTTTTTCTTTTGCTTTTCAGCTTATAATTGTTTCTGAAAACACGTATTTGGTACCAGTGATATTGAGCACATTTTAGCTCTACACAAAGGCTTTACACCAGATAATTAATACTTTGTTTAATTGTACACACTAATAAATAAAATTATTAAAAACAAAATTTCACGCCGATTACTTCTACACCGTGATAATTAACGCTACACCAAATATGTAAACGCAGTTTAAAATCTACACAGTAAGTTTTAAACAAAGTATTAAGGGGGAACAACACCTTTTTCCGGTCGAAAAACCCGATTTTCGTTTTATTGATTATTTTAATAGGAAATCTATCGTAGAATACGCTCCAAAA
>JAPYZB010002600.1:0-11676 GCA_030522745.1 Eupelmus kiefferi
TAGCGCCCGCCGGTCTATAAATGGTCACTTTTGCCTCTCATTTTAGGTATTAAAAAGCGCGAAAATCGTGCTTGTGTTACAAAAAAATTATTTTTAAATCTTTTTTTGATGAAGCCTGAAAGAAACTTAAGTATGTCTGAAAATGCATACAATTTAACTAGAAGAAATAAAGTTACATTTGTTTTTTTTTGTATTTAAATATTCTTTTTCCTTTAATAATTATAGCAGTATATAGTTCGAAATACAAAAAAAAAACAGCAAAACTGAAGATACAATTTTGGTAGAATATCCATGCTTATATTAATATTACTACTAGTTCTGAAGAAATGATGTTTTTTACCTATTGTCGTTGATATAAAAAATTGTAAAATTTGTAATTTTTAGAGTGCAACGAAAAAATTAAAATTCAAACTTAGTAAATTATGAATAATTTCGATTATATTGTTTCCGTAAATAACTGTTAAGGTTAACACGTGCAACCCATCAATAATATATATCAAAACGTTGCGCAGACATTATTCTGACTTGTTTGCATTATTAATTAATCTTCCTTAAATAACATTCGTATACAACAACATTGAACTTTATCTATTTTTCGAAAGAGGTTGAGTATTTCAATTTTGCAAAAAATTTACACTTAATAACTGCAGTTTTATACATTTACAAATGCGTACAAGATTTTACTAGTCTGAATAGAAAATTTTGATATATATTTTATTTTATTAATAAAAATGTATTTCTATTAAGATTGTTAAAAATAAACCATAAAATACTAAATTATAAAACTCCGGTATACTCCACGTTTAATATCTGATAATATATCTGAAAGTTTTAAAAAAAATCCATAACTTGGAAGCCTGAATCATTCCTACTTACTAGGAGAGAATTTTAGATGAGGATCACAGATTAAAATAAATTTTTGCATTATGATTTTGAGTACCAAAATATGAACGAAGCCGTAGTTGTACAGACTAACACTCTGGAATACTTGAGTTATGAGCAGTCTCATGTAAAAAAAAAGGAAAATATAAAAGCTGCACTTCTAATTGAAATGCGAATTATTTAGTCTAAACGAATCCTTAATACACATTTAAAAATAATATAAAAAATTAGAGGAACCACGCTTCAATTCGCCGTTTTTAAAATCAAGAAATAATAATTATGCTTCTTTAATTTTAAGCAGCTATAATGCACTGAATAAAAATTAAATTCAGAATTTAGTTGGCTTGAGATGCACTTATGTTGCTTAAATTTAAACAAGCATAACTTTTGTCTTGATTACTACAAGTGCTTATAATTCGAGTATTCCAAATCGTATGACCGTATAACTGTGGTATTGTTCATATTTTGGTACTCAAAAACATATCGCAAAAATTCATTAAGATCTGCCTCTAAATTTGAAAAACATTTTGTATTTATCATGCTCTTATAATAGGTGATGCATTCTGCAAATCGTTGTACTACGACAAATTAAAAAACTTAAATGGATATAATCTACGGGCAGTAATAACTGATAAACAAAAAGTTTGTCATGTCGATGAAACGGATCTTGATTGGAATAAATGCCTACAGCCCGATAATATAATAGGTTATAAAATTTTAAGACATATGAATACTAATGTTACAGTTAAAAGCGCTGGAGTTTTTCATCATCAAAAAAGAAATAATAACGTGAATCCTCTAAATGATATTTTTTCTGGTACCGTGGACGTGGTAATATCAATTTATTTCGCTGACAACATACGTTATAGTAAATTGCAAACTTATCCTTTCTTGTGGGACAGAATAAAAATAATATCGTTGATAAAATTAGATTCAGATATTAATAATTTCTGGAATATTTTTCATACAAATATATGGTTGTTTTTTGCAATGTATTTCATCACGGCCGTAGGCATTTTGAAGACAATTTTAAATCAATCAGTATCAGAAGCTGTCTTCGATTTTTTAAGAATATACATAAACGTTTCAACTCTTAAACAGCCACAAAGTTCATGCAGGAAAATATATTTCATCGCTCTAATTTTTACAGCATTTATTATTAATTCCTACATACAAAGTTTATTCAGCGCTATAAGCACTGTGCCTAGCCGTAAATTGATTGACACATTCGAAGATCTGATTAGGTGTAATATTCCAATTTATAGATATCGGTTATATAAGGAAATATTAGAAGCCAGCGGCTTTGAGATTAGTCATATTAATTTTTTTGATAGATTTGATGAATGTGCCAGCCGGCTTAGACAGGGTCACTACGTAGCCTGCATTTATACAGAATATTTGGCAAGATATTTGATAAGTGAAAGTTCAAGAATTCATTTTTCAAGTACAAACCTATTTGAATCAAATGTAAAATTTCTGTTTAAGCGTGATTTTTTCCTTCGTTCCAAATTCAATTGGATTTTGCTAAAATTTCACGAGGCGGGTCTGATCAAACTGGTTTTGGATCGTGACGAGCGGAACTTTGCGAAAAATTTCGACAATCAAGACGATTTGGTAGGAATCAGCAGTAATAACCTTTCCGTTGTTTACTTTTTAATGATTTTTGGTTGGATGACAGCTATTTTTGCATTTTCTGTTGAAATCATTATTTATAAAATTAGAAAAAGTACCATTAAAATTAAAAATAAATTTTAATTTTTCATGTTACGTACTCCTTGTTTATAGAAAGAAAAAATTTGATTTCTGAAAGTATTACGGTTATAGTATTATTTAATTCATAAATAATAAAACACTCTTCTTATTTGTGGATGTAAATTTAGAAACTAATTGTGAAAAAGCTAATTTGTTTTTAAGAACAACATGGGATTTTAATATTTTACCAGTGGTTTACGTCTGCGAAAATATAAAACATTAATTATTTCTATATACCTTTAACCCTTTTATGGATTTAGCTCCAAAGTTTTGGAATAAAATGCAGACTCAAAATGAAACAAATGAATACTGGATATTATATCATCGTGTTTTTAATATTTTATCATTAAATGACTTTTCATATCATCTCACAGTAAATATATAATGTGTAAAATTTAAAAAAATTTTCTTAATTTCTTTATTAGATTTACTAAAATATTAGGTCTCCTGGACATGGTTGAAACTTTAGGATATGTTATCAGGTGTCAAACTATGAAGAAAATCAGAATTTTAGACCCTAATTTGAATAAAAAAACTTAATTTAATAATATTTGCAGCTTTATTTTAAAGATATATATGTTAGAATGAAAAATATTAAAAAAAAATTTTTTTCTATGAGTTTAGAAAAACTTGTGCGTATCTGAAAATACATGAAATTTGATTAGAAGAAATAAAGTATTTGTATTTTTTTATCAGAATTTGAATATTCTTCTAGCGTCAATAATTCTAACAGTATATAGTTAGAGATAAAGTAAAAAATTGATAATATAAGCAAAATTGAAGATACAGTATTTCATAATATTATATTTTATTTTATTAATAAAAAAGTATTTCTATTAAGGTTTTCTATAAATAAATCTAATACAAAATAAATTCTAAAACACCGTATATATGCTCTACGCCTTAATATCTGATAATATATATCTGGAAGTTTAAGCAAAATCGATAGACATACAAAATATATTTTCTTCTAATAGGGGACACATTTTGTAAATTGCTGTACTATGACAGCTAGAGGAACCACGCTTTAATTTGCCGTTTTTAAAATCAAGAAATAATAATTATGCTTCTTTAGTTTTAAGCAGCTATAATGCACTGAACAATAATGAAATTCGGAATTTTGTTGGCTCGTGATGCAGTTATGTTGCTTAAATTTAAACAAGCATAACTTTTGTCTTAATTACTACAATTCTCATAATTCGAGTATTCCAAAGCGTTCAACCGAAAGTATTTTAAAGATAATTCTAAGACAAACAGTATCAGCAGTAATCATCGAATTTTTAAGAATATTCGTAAGCGTTTCAACTCTTAGAGTACCGCGCAGTTCATCCGGGAATAGTACATTTCGATACAAGTGTGCGAAGTAAGTGATACTTGCACGAGTGTAGTTTATCACCCGAGCAAAGCGAGGGCGACAAAAACACCCGTGCAAGTATCACTTACTTCGCACACGTGTATCGAACTCGATTTTTTTTAACAGAGTGTGCCATCCGTAAAACAGCTACTTTGCACACGCAAAACAAGCACTCGAAGGCGAGTTTTGCATACTCCGTTAAAAAATAGTACATTTCGATACAAGTGCGAGAAAGTGATTGCAGCCTCGTGTGGACGTTTGCGCCCGAGCGAAGCGAGGAATTGAAGTAATTTTGTTAAAAATTGTATGTGACTTCAATTTATTGTTTAAATTAACAAAATGTGACTTTAATTTATTGTTTAAATTAAATATTTAAATAGATTATGTTATGGATCGATATTTTATTTAAGATATTTGTCAGAAAAACGTTGTTGTATATACCAGAAAATCAATAATCGTATATTGAAAATTGTTATGTAAATATGTATTAAATATGTATGTTATTGACATGCGAAGATTCAGCTTGCACAAGGTCATAAGTTCAAAAGTTTTATTGCTCTAAATACGTGGTTTTAGAGCTTGTGAGGATGCAATTTTAGTAATTTAAGTTTTTCTGTGTGTGTGTGTAAAAATTGTGTGTACTGATGTAAGCATAAAAACATTAAATGTACAACATTAAATGTTAAACTTTACATGTACAAAAATTGTCAACGTTGCAGTAGCAGTAAAAAAACAACCAGGTTTTTTTGCTTAAATATTTTGCTTTTAGAGATTTTCTCTGATAAGAAGAGCTTTTAGAACCATATAGATTGTTATTTATTCTTTGAATAATAGAAAAAGTTTTTATTTTTCGTTTTTTGGCACACTGTTTTCATCGAACAATTCACTGATTATATTTCGCGAATTCTGCTAGAGTAATATAATTGTTGAGTAGAAAAAATTTATCAACATGAAATTTTATCGTCTTTTTTCTTGTAAGAACATTTTAAAAATATTAATATTACTATCTGTGAGAAAAGTTAATAGCAATCTAGCTAACACAAAAAATAAGGATATGATAAATGTAGTATTAGTAAGCCTTATTTTATTTAAATAAATTAATTATTTCAAATCCTAACATGTACCTATCAAATCTTTTTACAGGAAAAAATTATCGAAAATTGTTTTGATAGAAAACAACGAAATATTATTTGTGTCGAGTATAAGACATCAAATAATATAAATTTTATTAATACGTATTTTTCTTTTTTGATACCTATTATTTTATATCAAGCAGACAATTATGTTATCACTATGGAAATTGAAGAATGCCAAACATCTTTAATAAAAAGTAATAATACATTTATTGAGAAAAAGAATTTTCCTATTGATACTGTTACCATTTTTGTTTCATCTCATTTAATTTTCATGGTGATTTTGAAAAATATGAGAAATTCAATTTGGTGGAATCATGAAGCACTCTACTTGATTGTTAATGTAAATACAGAAACAAGTTGTGGAGATGCAAGCTTATTTTTAAAATCAATATGGGCTTTGAATATTTTATCGGCAATTTATGTCTGTAAAAATATAAAACATGAATTAATAGTATACTCTTTTAATCCTTTTACACATTTTGCACCAAAGTTTTGGAACAAAGTGCAGGTTGAGAATGTAAAAAATGAACACTGGACATTGTATCATCATGTTTTCAATATTTTACTATCTAATGAATTTTTATTTATTCCTCGTAAGTATACAATATAATGTAAGCAATTTTAAGATATAGCTTTTATTTTTTCACACTTTTATTCTGACAAACTAGAAAATTATATTTCATTAATTTTTCTACTAAAATGCTTATTTCTAATTCACAAATTAAAAACAATATTGGTTATTTATCTCTGATAGATTGTTTGTTCTGCAAAATTCTGTTCTTTGATAAATTAGAAAACTTAAATGGATATAATTTAAGAGCAATAATAAATAGGAAACAAAAGTTTTGTCATTTCAAGGAAATTAATCTTGATTGGAACAAATGTTTAATACCAGGCAACATAATCGGATATAAAATTTTAAGACACATTAACGCTAATGTCACAATTAAAAGTGTAGGCGTTATCAATCTTAAGAGTACAAAAAATAAACTAAATGGACACATCGCTGATGTTTTTTCTGGTGCAGTGGACGTGGTAATATCAGGGCATTACTCTTACGAGAAATTTCTCTGGAAACTGCAAACTTATCCTTTCTTATGGGATAGAATTAAAATAATATCGTTGAAGAAGGCAGTATCAGAAATTGAAAAATTTAGTAATATTACTACTATAAAGATATTATTCCTTTTTGTTATAAGCTTAATCTTCAGCATAATCATTTTAAAGAAGATTTTAAAATTATCGACATCAGTAGCTGTCCTTGAATTTCTAAGAATATTTATAAATGTTTCAACTCTTAGAAAGCCACATAGTGTATTCGGGAAATTATTTTTCATTGCTTTAATTTTTATAGCCTTCATTATTAGTTCCTACATGCACAGTTTCTTCAGCGCGATAAGCCCTGTGCCTAGCTGCAAATTGATTGACACAGTCGAAGATTTGATTAGGTACAATATTCCAATTTATGGGTTTCGATTACACAAGAAAATATTAGAAACAAGTTTTGAGAATAGTCGCTTTAATTTTTTTGATAATTTTGATGAATGTGCCAATCATCTTAGACAGGAACACTACGTAGCTTGTGTTTATTCAGAATATTTGGCAAGATATTTCTTCAGCAAGAGTACGAAAATTCATTTTTCAACAACAAATCTGTATGAATCGAATATAATTTTTTTACTCAAACGTGATTCTCCTCTTCATTACAAATTTAATTGGATCTTACTAAAATTTCACGAAGCGGGTCTGGTCAAATTGATTTTTGATCGTTCTGAGCGGAATTTTGCGAAAAATTTTAGTAGTCGAAACGACGATCTAATAATTAGTAATAGGGACTTTTTGATTGTTTACTTTGCACTCACGTTTGGTTGGATAGCCGCTATTTTGTCTCTATTTCTTGAAATCTTTATTCACAAGATTAAAAAAAGTAACTTTAAATTTTAAAAAATTTTCTATTATATTTTCTATTATTTGAATTTTCTATTATTAATTTTCAATTATTTGAATAAATCAAAGGAAATTAAATAATCAGAATGTTTGTCTAAGCTAAGCGCGGGTATAAAGACTAATTTGATTTAAAAGATCTAATAAAAAAGATAATTAAAAAAAAGATATTATTACAAATTGTACAAATACACACACAAACATTTTGTCAAATTTTATGTTTTTTTTCAAATTGTTTACGATTAGGAACTTAAAGAGTTTATGAATAACATAATTCTAAGAAATAATATATAATAAAAAAGATAAGGGCCAAATAAATTTTTCTTATACATTAAATAAGTAAAACTAATGCGAAATTTAAAAAGAACATCTTCAGCAACACAATTACTAAGCTATCTTTCTAATTAGGAGAACAGTAAAACAAACGAGTAATATTATAGAAAAATGTAAAAACAAAATAATCATATAAGCTACTTTGAGTAAAGAGGGGTTATAGTTAAGATATTCTAGGAACAAAACCAAACATCCTTTGTAAAAATTTGGTGAAAATGTTAGTCAATATGGCTATAGAGGTAAAATTAGTGTAATCAAGGTAGACGATTGGACACCGAATGTCCATTTCGACGAGGATAGTCCAAACGGACCGTTCACTTGGACGTGTAATCGACCAGCCACCGGGAGCAGCGAGCACCGCTCAAACAGACGTACAATTGGCTAACGACGTAGGACGGCTGCTAATATAAATAAGAGTGAACCGATTCAAAATTATTCAGTCGAATTCCCGCGCTGTAATAAAGATTACCTGACATGGCGAGTCAGCAACCAAACGCGATAGTTTGTGAAAATTATAAAAAATTAATAAATTATTTTTTAATCAATTTTCAAAGTGTTCCCGTGAACCTAACTCCAAAATCCTGTTGAGTAATTACAGAATTTTTAGTTCATACTTAACACGAGCGCTGCAAATAATCGTTTTCTTGCCTGTACGACAACTTGCCTGTGCGAGTGGCGACCGCGCCCTTAATTGGCACAAAGATATTGCAAAGCGACGAAGAATTACTCGTCCCCCGATTACAATAGTGTATAAGTGGAATAAAATAAAGATAAGCTTATCTCATAATTTTAATGATAATTTTTTTGTCAAATGTCTAATTTTTGTACTTAATTATAATTATAATTAGTGATATTTTAATCAATTTTATAAATACTTTATTCCTTAATCAATTGCTATTTTCTAATTATAGTCAAAATATCCTGTCATTATTTTATGTGAATGCTGTAAACATGCTACCCGATAATTATAATAATATAAGTAATGATATTTTAAACAGTTTTATAGGTATTTTATTCCTTAATTATTTACTATTTCTTAATAACAGTTAAATTACCGTGTCATTATTCTATGTGAACGCTGTAAACATGCTACCCTATAATTATAATAATGTACTTCGATTCGGCAAAATCCATAGAAAAACTACAATTATGGTAGTCGCATTGTGGAGGTACAATATAATTAATAAATTAAATTAAATTATAATCTGTAATAACTTTAGTCTGTAATAATTCAACTTTAATGTGTACTTATTCCTAAACGAAATTTATTAGATGGACCCCAGTTGCGATGGTAGAATGAGTTTTGTTCTATTTAATCAGTTCAATTTTTCAATATTGAATTTGTTTAAAAAATCAGCTTGTATAGTGTTTTTTTTAAATACCAATTTTTAATCATTCTCATATTTTCTAAGACTTTGATGTCGACTTTGATCTTGTACTTGGACTGTAGTGTAAAAATAACATCATTATGATACATCTAACAGAATTTTCAAAGTGTATAGTTAAACTCTTTATAAATTAATATTTTAATCATCAAAAATACTAAAAAGTTGGAACTATCATAAACAGAAGTATACTTATCTAGTTTAAAGCAAAAATATATGTCAAAAAAACAAGAATAATATGTACACAGAAATGAGAGTGATGTTTTTCTCGGAATTTATAATAATTTTAGCGAAATTGCAGGCGATTTGGCCTCCAGAAACTAGTACTACAAAATTTAAATCATATCTTCATAGCTTTATGTGGTACTTTTTAGTGACGAATTATGCTTTGATCGTCTTACCTACAATCGTAGCAGCTTATAAATTGTTCGGTGATTTGTCAGAATTTTTGAAAGCTTGGATGGAACTGTCACTAATTTTAGAAAGTATAACTAGTTTTATAGTTTTAAGATTTCAACAAAATAGATTTAAGGTACATACGTAGAAGTTTAACTAAAAATAAATGTTTTTATTTCATGTTAATACATTAATTACACTACATTGGTCATTTCTCTAAAAGTTACTAATTTTAAATTTTGTTTTATAATATTAAATACGCCTATATGAACGAAAAGAATTTCTTTAAATTTTATTCGAGATTTTAAAAACATTCAACTATAAATAAAAACACATAAAAGTATAATCAAATCTTCCTGCAGAAAAAAAAGATCTAGAATAAATTTGTACTTTTCTGAAGAAATGGCCTATGACTTAATATTATTATAATAACAAGTATTTATAATTATAGAAATTATTAAATGCATCTTTAAATTTATATCGTTCCTTTAAGACAACAATTTACACTGACAGAGAAAGATACAAAACTGTAGAGAAAAATTCAAAGGATTTAATTAATATTCAGTTTACTTGGCTAATTTTGTTTTCGTTAAGTGGAATAATGTATCTTTTACAAATCAGTATTTTACCATTAGGAAAACTACCCATAGCAACATGGTATCCTTTTCCAATTGTAAATCCAATTTTAAATTTTGTATTGTTGGGTCATCAAATGTTTGTCCTTCTAAATACAGGTATTAATATGACTGTTGATTATTTGTGCCTGACAATAATGTACTCTGCAATTGACGAATTGGATGTCTTAAAACAAAAATGCACAGAAGCTCACAATTACGAGCAATTAATTAATTGCGTAGATCTTCATCAAAAAGTTATGAGGTAATTCATTTACAAAAATAAAAATTCAAATCAAGTATATGCGTTGTTAGATAATTGAAGCCTTTAAATTAAAACTTGTTAGATAATTAATCTTCTTATTTATAAATAAAAAAATCCCATTAGAGATACACATTTAGTAAAATATCAAATTAAAAGTTTGTAAAATAGTAAATTAAAAGTTTAATTATATTCAATTATAACAAATATTTTTACAAATAAAGTTAATAAAATTAAATGTAAACTGACGTTAAATTTGACTTTCTCTAATAAGACAGTACATTCAGTTTTCTGAATATTTCTTTTATTTTTTTTATTACATAGGTTAATTGAAGAATTCAGTTCTACCGTTCAGTTTATTATTATTAAAGTAATTTTATCATATTTTGGATATTTTGTTACTGGTGCGTTTACTATATTACAAGTAAGTATACATGGTAATACATCATTACTGTTATAAGAAAACATTTTTTTCATAATTTCATAACAAAAATTGCACAGTTATTACAATAAGATAATATTTTTAAATGATACAAAAATTTTAATTAATAACGAATACATAGCTCAGTTTTTAAAAAATAGCCATAATTTTTATTTATTTAGGTTAAAATTACTACAATAACTTTTGGACAATTTGCATTAGTTTTAGCTGTAGCTACAACTAGATTATATGCGTATGCGGAAAGTGGAGAAAAAATACTTCAGAAAGTAACTTAAACATTATTGAAACGTTTTATTAAATTTTATTCATTAAATTATTTTATATTTCATTGCTTATTTTATATTTCAGAATTATGACATTATTTTTTCTCTATACAATAGTTTCTTGTTTTGTAAATCAAAAGACATGACTCAAGTGATGGTTATTGTGATGCAAAGGTGCCAAAAAACAATGCGGATAAAATATAGTTATATCATGCCAACACTTGATATGAAATTCTTTTCTGAGGTATATATTAATATATACAGCTATTTAAAGATTAAAGAACTTATTTTTACTAAAAATAACGTAATTATTTCAGTATATATACAAAACTATATGTTATTTTATGACACTTCGCACAATACAAAGAAAATACTATTAAATTTTATAAAGATCTTTAGAGATACTTTTTATAAAAAGATATATAATAGAATACTGTTAAACTGATAAGGATAATTAACGTATAATCTGTATAATATTGATAGAAGAAAAAGGGCCTTTTTCATGCATAAAAAACGCGTCGGAAGGAGATTTTCTTTTTCTTTGGCTATTTGAAAATACTCAAAATTTTGTTAATTTTAATTTAATATTTAATATAATATTAATAGTATATTGTTCAACTAGGGAGGAAAGTTGGCTTTTTCTATAGCGAGGATGATTTTTGAGCACGAATGAGAGTCGAGGGCGCCCCCGGCGCCCGAGACGGACACAAGTGCTCAAAAAATCATCCGAGTCTGAAAAAGCCACTTCCTCCCTTGTTAAACACTGTGCTTTTTTTTAACAAGAGCATGTAGAGGCCCTTTTTTGTGCACAGAGAGGCGATGGAAAATCACGGGCTTTAAAGTGTGTATTATTTTTTGAATAAAAATCTACAATGTCTTTTAATATTTTTGTTTTATTTTTTAAAGAACAAAG
>JAPYZB010002601.1:0-11675 GCA_030522745.1 Eupelmus kiefferi
ACTCCAGTTCAAAATCCAAGAGTCCGCTGTTTAGCAAAAGAGGCGAGATTCAGGCAAGAGGCCGGAACCGAGAGTAAAGTTAATTGTGCAATCGGTTCCTTAACGGTCGGTTATCAAACGCTGGGGCTCGCTTGCGCGAGTAATGGCAGTGCCACGCGCGCGCGGCTGTGTAATGAAGCCACTAGTGTACGCCACTTGAAAGCGTGTGCCGGCGCAGCGGATCGCGGACGTGAATGAATGAATGAACTTGTAATTTACTGGTATAGTTGCCGCCGGCCGCGAGAGCGCCGCTCTATCGCTGCCGCGAGCGCGCGGCGAGTTACACTTGTTTTATGACTTATCGGAACTTATATTAGCATTGTTCTTTTTACAGGCCGTACTGAGTTTTGAATTTCCCTTTATTTCGATTCTTTTTTATTATAATTGCTCGGGCACATGGCGCTGTAATGTTGTAAAATTTTAGTTAAGTATTTTAAAGAACTTTTATCGCTGGCATAATTTGTATTAAAATTTTGTTTAACTTTTTCTGGCAATTTATTTTATACATTCAAGTTCCATTTCTGTGACTTTTAAAACTAATTCAAATCGATCGCGCCCGATGTGTACGATCAATTTGATTATACACGTTTTAGTTAGAGAACCTCTACTTTAGTTTACACAAAAAGGCATGCTATTTCCGTTGGTAACAAAAAGTAAATGCATCAGAGGAGATTACTGCAGGTCCTTGAAAAGTTTATTGGCGACACTTTTTACAATCAACAGCGCTTTAGCGAAAAGCCCAATAAAAACTTTCAAATCCAAAACCGAAGAAAAGCCGATCACCAAAACAAAAAACATCCTCACCCTAAATCCCGGCGAACCGTTCCGAAAAACAATTTGATAGCCTCGTAAGACGCCCGGAGATTTGAATTAATAAGTCGCTATCAGCAAGCGATCATAAGGCTCGCCTCGCGTGCTGGGCGCGCGAGCCCCTCGAGAATAGGAATGGAAACAAAGCTCGCAGAGCAAAGCGAAAAGAACTCGGCGGGAAGAGGCGGGAAAAAAGGGGAAAAGGAAAAGCCAACAAAAAGGCTATAAGAGCCCGTTCAGAAGATCCTCGCGGGAACGATTCACGCTTAGTTTTCTCTCTCCCGGCTGGCTTCACGGCTGGCGCCGCTGAAAAATTCCCGCACATATCGCTCAAAGTTGGCGCGCGAGCCGATCGCGCATACGGCGCGATTCTTTCCTCCTTACACCCCCGCGCGGCCGAAACAGGCGTTTTTTTCCCCCCCGGTCACTGGGGAGCGGGAGAAAACAAATGAGATCTGAAAAGCCATTCGGGCCGCAGGTGTGCGCGACTCAACTTTGCATTCCCCGCTGCTTTCGGAAAGTTAAGCAAAGCGAGCATTGAACACTTGTATTCCCGCGAGATGACTCCTCGCGCTTCTCCCCCTCCTCTCTCTCTTTCTTCCTCTCTGTCTCTCTCTCTTTCAACGTGTGTACGCCGTAGAAATCTGCCCGCTAGCAGCTTCGTAATACGCGAGGGCGGCTCTCTCTCTCAGCCGGCCCTAAAACTTTTGTACGTGCGCGAAGCGAGCGTGCGCGCGCTTGTTTCAAAAGTGCCTGGCTGCATACCGATGTCGCGAGCGAGCAGTAAACGGGCTGGGCTGCAGGGCGGAAAGTGCAGCCGGCCGGCTTTCTTCGCGCGCGAATTTTTCGCGCATCGCGGGGAATTATAAAGCTCCGGGGCTAAATGCCGGCTGCGTGTCAGGTTTCCCTGGGATTACGACTTTCAGCCATGAGAATCGCTGCGATCGTCAACTTTTCTTGCCTTTTTCTTTGTTTTTTGTGTTCTTCAGATGCGGCAGTCTTGAAGGATAAATTTACTATAGGTTTATTTATTGTCTCATGACATAATTCTGACAAATGTCGAAGACTTAATTTTTACAATGGACAGCTGCTTCTATTTAAAACTTTCTGTTACGTACAAACCCGAATAAAAGAACGAGCTGACAATTGAAGAAACAGCTTCAATATTCATTCAAGATTCTCTTAACGAACCTCGAAGAAAAACAAAATAGTCTCCCAGCCAATAGGCTAACCAAAAAAGAAAAAACGAAACAGAAGACTAGCCAAGTTTAGAATAAGCCGGCTCACCTTGCGCTCGGAGAGCACTCGAAAACACTGGGAAAACGCATCGAGCATGAAATTGCGCAGCCACAGGGGCTGTGTGGAACAGCTCGCGGCCGACTGGCAGCCTTTGAAGCGAGCCGACGACGACGACGAGTCAAACGAAGCGCGGAAAAATAGAGCTCGACTCTCGCGTGATATCTCGCGCCGTAAGCGCTTTTCGGCGCGCGGCCCGCCGCGAATCCCGCCAAGAAAGAGAAGAAGGCCCGACGGCTTTAAAAGTGGCATCTTTTATTCATAGTACGGAGCAGCGCCGCGCGGCTTGACGACTGCGTGAGCTGAGTTTATACACGCTCTAGTTAAAGTTCTAACAGCCCGCGGACTAGAAATCGATCTGTTGAATTTTCTTCCCCGAGCTCTCCACTCTCCGGCCCCCTTTTCTTACGCTGCGGCTATCCTTCGCGGAGCGCTTAGCGCGGCTGGCTCATCCACCTTCTCGAGAGTAGCTAGGAGGAAGCAAAAGGAGAAAGCTACTAAAGGAGAAGCAGTTGTGGATGCGAATAAGCAATTGTATAGATTTGAAATCAAAATATTTGAGATTACAGCGCTTGAGGCTATTTTGGCCGATCTGGTATATCGAGCGACTAATCGATGCTTTTACCTCTGAGCCCTAAAGTTGGCCGGCACAGAAGCTCGACACCTGACCGTACTCAAAGTTTCGCAGCGCGCCGAACGGCCAACTACTTGCCGGCAACTCTATAAGCTCGAGGACAGCTCTTCTACGTAGCTTCTCCGGGGATTCCGGCAGCTGGATTCTCGAAATCTAGATGCGCGCTCGCAGGCGCGGTTAATCGTCGCTATCGATCGGCTACTCTTTCGACACCTTTTTTAGCGCGTACGTTCCATTAAAGCTTACTTTTTTTTGTTGGGAAAAGATTCGTCTATTGGACTGGCGTGATGTTGCAGGCAGAGAAAGAGAGGGAGTCGAATTAATCGGCTGAACGAGAGGAAGCTACTTTGCGTGCACGCGCGGGGGTGGGATTACAAAGGTAGGTCTGTTGTTGGCTGGTCGTGTTTCGATGCTTGTTCAGCGCTTTTGGCTTGTTGCGATGGCTACTGATTTCTTTCAACTATGTTCTATTCACCTGCCATCATCGTGTTTTTTACCTTTTCCTAATTTAGAATTATATCGAGATGATTTATTATTTTATCGTTCCCCTTTCGCTTTTAAATAATTGATGTGAACTACAATTCAGATCACGAATGGATTCGGAAAGCAGCAGAGCGGAAGTACAGTGTATGCGACGAGATAAGAAAATAGCTTCACCGAGTTTACGACCCTGACAACTTAATCATTGATCATACTCTATGAACACACTGAACTCGAGTATTAACTTGTAAACAGTCTCTTATCCCTTGTAGATTTTTAACAAATACATAAATGATTTATTGTTATTGTTTTGCATTGTGATGATTAAGGTTTAAATTAAAAATTCATTTGAAAACAGATCGTTATAATAATGTACTAATAACTAGAATTAAATATCGTTATTTGTTAAAAAAAAACTGTTGTTGTTTACGAAGTTTACTATCATTTTTATTTCTATCTGATAGTTCTTAATTGACCTAAATAGTTTCGTACAAATTAATCAAGTGCGTTATTAAGACTAACAAGCTTGTCTATCAGGCTAATAAAGCATGAGTTTAATTAATCACTTGTAATAGGGATTATTTAAAAAATAATGACTCTATTTCATATTATTACTACTTAATGAAGATAATAATTAGCGATTTGAAACAAAATCATTATCATGTAAATAATAATTGGAGCTTTAATAATTCATAAATAATATTTACGTCAATAAAATTAATTTATCATTATTTATCTTTTATACCGATTAAAACATTCTTTACTCTCCGCATGTCAAACCAGGTCGCTAATGATTTATTGCCAAGTGTATCTATTTATTAAAATTCACTATAAATAATGTCTACTTGTAACAAACAATTATTTATCTTATTGCATTTAATTGTATTATTGTGATTAGTAAAATAATTGAAAAAAAAAATTGTTTTCATTTGAGCAGTTAGAGACAATTGAGTCAAACATTGCCATTTTTGATGACATATTTAAATGAGATTTCTCGTCGAGATACGTGCTTTGAATCGTCAAAAAGATCCACCGCCGACGCGAAAATAATGTCCCTGTAAATTGCAGCCACAACTATACATAACTGCTAAGTTAATATAAAAGTAAATCGGAATCTTAAACGGTTTATTAAAGCGCGCGCCCCTGCCCACATTTACGTAATTGAAAAAACAATGCATCTCTCCGGCGGTTATTCTCCCAGTTCTCGATCCTGACAGCCTCATTTACAGAGCGACGGCTAACGTTATTTTCTCCGAATAAGGCTGCTCTAGATTTCTAAAGACAGCGCTTATAATACGGAATCATCAAGATTCCTTCTCTCCCTCTCGCTCTCTGTCTAGTTATTCTGGACGAGCACGTGTATACTCACGCGCACGTACACACACACTCGAAAAATAAAATTATCGATTAGCGAGCGCGGGGAACACTCGATTTGAATATTTCACTAAATGATATACCATTAAGATAATTGTACGCAGCGTGTACTTAGTACAAAGCGGAGCGGGCTACTGGTTTATCGTGAATTTTCGATTCGGGTCATGGCGAGTAATTTTCGTCGGGCTCTGTACACGCAGGCGCACGCATATACATACGCGTATACAGCCGAGGCACTTGCAATTAGTATAAACGAACAAGCATGTCGAAAATTTCGTACTTTCAGCTAAAAATTTTTTACTTCTCGCCCCCGCTTTCCCGGCATTTCTTTTTATTTTTTTCCTCCCTTTTATTTCGCTCCCGTCCCTCTCTCCCTCTCCTCTGTTTTATACGTCGTTTCCTGTAAAAATGCGTCTGCAGATGAAAAGTCGGCGAGTGAGCGCGAGCGCGCGCGCACGATTGTGTTAACTGCTTCCGTGTCACGGACGGATAATAACCGTGCGCTAGCGACTCCCGCTTTACGAGCATATAAAAATTGTTGGTTTTCGCCGCGCGCGCGCGGCGCGGGGGCGGTCAGTTGTGAAAAAGAGTTGCACAAGATTACCTCCCCGCGCGCAGAATCCGCAATACGCGCCAAGTAAGCCTCTTTCCACCCCCCACCCCACCTCCACTTGCCTCCTTCCCAGCCGTGCGCTGAAAGAGTCGTTATATATCCCCGTGATTTACCGCTTTATCGTGAAAAATGCCGAGTAATAAGAACACGCGGCGGACGCCGCATAGCCGCGGATTCGCCTATCTTTTTAAATGGTTGTATTTCTTCGAAGCCGTTAAGGCAGATGTTTTTTCCCAATATATTTAAGTTCTCGAGAGGGAAGAGAGCTTTTTCTTCGATCTGTATTTATTTTTTTTAACTCGCGATATTTCTCGTAATGTTTTAAGGTCTTTTTTTATATTTCCTTTTTTTAATACACCTCACGTTTTTAGTTTTCATTTTAAACTTTAAAAATGTTTTCCAACGCTTCAATAAAAATAACTGAAAATAACAGCAGAATTGTTCAAATCGAACCTCTCGCTTGAAAAATAGTTTGCTTGATTTAGCCTAATCAATAAGCCCTTAAATAGCTGTCTGGCTCGCAGGAATTCGAAAAGCGCGCGTGAAAAAAGCCAGTAACAATTAATCCGAGCGGATCGATTGCGTACATAGCTGCGGGAGCGATCGAGCAAACATAATATTAGTACGGACATCCTCGAGCGATCGGAACGCTAGGATAGGGGAGAAGCTTTGAATCGGCCCGGGCTCGACTAGGTAGCTATATCCTTGTTGCTCGTTGATGGCCTAGCCACGAGCGTATAGGTAGAGGGCAATAAAACGTCGAAGGGAAAACGGCGCGCCTTAATGATTCCTGACAGGGCCACGAGAACGAGCGTTTAATAGGCAGGAGAAGACGAAGTAGGCGACGGGGAGATGCCAGCCACGCCTATCGAGCTTTTTCTCTTGCCCTAGCTCGCTATACCAAAACGTCTACCTGCCTTTACATGAGCTTCTGCTCTCCCTTCTGTTCTCTCTTTCACTAGTTGGCTTGTCAATTTATAAAAATGATGACGTTGCCTGCAAGTTTAAAGGTAACGGTAGTTTTCTTTTGAGGTTTTTAGGATGTAAGTAGGTAACAATTAGACTTTATAAATATTTACATTTTCTTCGCCGCTCATTTATTTATGAGGTTTAAATAATAGAAGTTTAAAAAATTTTCAACTCGTTTAGTCGATTTAAAAAAGCGAGTAAGAGGAGGGGACCGAGAGAGTCCGAGAGAAAGAGAATAATTTCTATTGACATCGGGGCAAGTTAAAAATTTAATCCCATATAAAGCAATAATCAGTTGAGTGATCGATTTTGTTATAAAGGCTGATGCATAAGTCATAAAATCGCGAGATAAAATTGTCATTCGCATAAAGATGAGCGAGTGCTGGAAGGGACGTTTAGATTCGAAAGTTTATCGGCTCATTTTAAAGGAAAAGCCTATATATATAAGGGAGTTTCACGATCCGGCCTGGTCTATACCTACTTGCCAAGATGTGTATAAAATACAGAGCGATCGGAATGTAGTCTCCAAGGACTGTCCCGATCAGCAAAACGCCGTTACCTCAAGTCTTACCCACCCCCGACGTTACTACTTGTGCAATTGCCGCGGCAAGAGACACTGCTGAAAAGTACCCTTTCGCCAGGTAATAATGGCAATTCAAAATGGCCGCGTTCACAGAGAAATTCCTCTCTCACGGCAAAAGCACATAACGATCATGTTTAAACAAACAAGCGCCCAGCGCTTAAAGCTCGCGTCTTGCGAGCATAAATAAAGCAGGCCGCGTGGCGTGCGCCGGCCGAATAAAAAGGGCACATCGAGAAAGAGAGTTAAAAGACCGTTACGCCCGGGAACGACGTAGACGCGTGCCGGCGGCATAAATATTCCCAAGATAAACGCCCCCCTGCCCCTTCTCCATACACAGCCACACGTTTAAGAAAAGTCGAAGAATATAAGAGGGCGTCCGCGGGAAGATCAGGCCGAGAGCCGCGCGATAAGCGCGAGAAAGAAGTCGAACGACCGATGCGCGCCGCGGCTTAGGCGGCACAGTCACGCGATTCACGTCACCGGTACCGCTTCGAGCCACCCTCCACCGCTTTAGCCCCCCCCCCCTGCCCTCCACCCTCTTTCCATTTCGTTCTTTTCATCGCGCGCGGGCATTCGCACTTTTATAACTCTTTGCGCGCGCCGGCTCTCCCAGGCTGATTACATCGGTGCCGGCGTTTTCGCGCTCTGCTCTCTTTCTCTCGCTCTCTCCCTGTGAGCGTCCGTGGGGGATCGCGTCGCTTTTTGAATTTCCGCTGAGATTGCAAGCCCACCTGCGCTCGAAAGCTCGGAATGTATATGTGCGCGATGCGCGCGTGTAACGTTTTCTTTTGCGTGCGTTTATTATCGCGCAGCTCGTTTCTGTCTCGGGTATTCGTATTGCATGCAGTTTGTAGCTTTTCAAATTAGTCTATCTGATGGAAGTGGCTTGAGGAGAAATTGAGTGGGGCTGAGATTGGCGAAATGCTTTGCGGCACGTCTCGGTCGCATCTAGATCCATTCAACATCCAATTATACCGATAGGCATTTATTCATTTCTTGATGAAAAATGGCGATTACTCTCGAGAAGCTACGGAGTATATTAATGTCTAAATTTACTTCTTAGTAAAATTAGTTTTTATAAGGTGTGTATTTTTAAATTTATTTTATATAAGGAATGAATTTTGGGAAATTATAAAATTTTTTTCATTGAAGAAGTAAAATAAAATATATACTCCTTATGAAGAGTAAATTTTGATCTGGATTTTCTTTTTAGATTTTTGAGAGTAGAATTATGAGTGACGGTAAATAAAATTTTGATTAACCTCTCGCAGGAAAATCTTAAAAATATGCAAAGTTCAAATATTATTAGAAGAAGTAAAAAGATAAGTTTATACATTGAAAATATTGCTTACTTTCAGTTGGCATTAATTGATTGCATAAAAAATGTAATTATGGATAAGTGAAATAAATAGAGTTCAGAATAATGCTTGAATAAATTAGTCATACTTAAGCTTTGAATTAATGTTTGGACATAATAATATTCTACAGTAATTATATAGAGTGTATTACTTGAAAAAGATAGCATATGTACGTAGAGAAGGAAAAATTTAATTATGAAAAAGAACAAATATTAACTGCGTAGTTTAATGAATTATGCGACAATAAAAATTCCATTAATCTTTTCATATTATTTTTTCACCAAGCAAAATGTATAGAGTTGCCCGATAACTTTATAATCAAAGTAAAATACCTGTCTGTTTCAATTCGGCGAAATTGGTTAAATCAACAATCTCATCCCTTTTTACGCGTCATTCATGAAATATGAAATTCCTCGTTGTTTGGACGGGTTTATTAAAATTCTTTTAATTCAACTCAGAATTTTTCTGTAGTATAAAAATTGTAAAACATAAAAAGGTTATAAAATTTTTTTAGTTTGTCCTAGCTCTAATATGTTTTTGTCGAAAGCAAAGAATTTCATAATTTTCAGATTTCAGATCAAAACTTTTATTCATTTTATATTGTACTTGACTGTGAGCAATTTTGTGCATTGTCTATTTCATATTGTCTAGTTAAAATGAGTAAAATTAGAATGCAATATAGACTTTTTACTCAATTGAAAAACTTGAATAATTCAAAACGACAGTTTCCGAAATAATACTAAAGAGGATCATTAGAATCTTTTCCCTTTTACATTGAAATCAAAATTTTCCGCGATTTTTGCTTAAAAAAATGCTTGAATAAATAAAGTTTTACGCTCAGAAAATTTTGCGCCGTTAAAAGTCAACGAAATTTGCATTTGAAGAACCATGCAGCCTCTTCTGCATGAGCTTGCACTTAATCAAAATCTTGCATAATTCAGGATTATATTTCGACCACGCAATATTACCGTTTTCACTTTCTCATTTTCCGCACTTATGAGTTAAGACTGTCTGGCAGTCGCGTTATTTCTGTAAATAAGTCAAGGGTTAGCCGGATGCAAAGTCAATTACTTAGCTCTGATGAACTTCAAATTCCAACCAAATAGTCCATTGACATATAATTCAACAAGCGAGTAAGATGTCAAGATCGCAGATTATTATGAAACTGTTTGTAGGCGAGTAAAATGATTACTTTATTAAGATTGATTCATGAGAAAACGCTCGCTGACATAATTTCCCAAGAGTATTAACAACTGAGAACGCACTTTTGCCTGGCCTGGTAATATCCGAAGAGAAAGCATCAAAGAAAATATCATTATCATATATAGACCTTTATAAATACATGTTTACGAGAAGATGAAAACAAAAATTGACTATGGTGAATAAAGTAGTAAAAGCAAAACAGTACGTAAAAGATAATGCAAGGTTCCTTACTAAATTATTTATTAAAAAAGCGAGAAAAAATGCTGGTGTGGATGTTGTTATTATCCTAGAAAATGCCGCAATATGGACGTTTGGCTCTTATCCGTGTATTAGAAACAAATAGAAAGTCGAATTTTTCTATGTAGCGGGAGAAAAATGACTTTTTCTCGAAAATAATCAAAATTTTGTAGAATATCAAAAAACTTTAAAGTTTAAAAAAATTTTTAAAATAAAAAAAATTTTTTAAATATTTAGAAAAATTTGAAAAAATTAAAAATTTTGGAAAATATTTGAAGATTTTATAATACTTTAAAATTTTTAAGAATTAAATCATATACACTGTAAAACGCTCAATTTTCTTTGCTGTGCCTATATATGTACATGTTATTAAAAAAAGCACACTGTGTAACTTGTAACAACCCTTGAGAGGTAGTGGCTTTTTCAAACTCAGATGATGTTTTGAGCTCAAGTGGGAGTCGAGGACGCCGAAGGCATCATCCTCGAGAAAAATCCAATTTTTCTCCCTAGTTGCACAATATTTTATTGTTTAACAGAATAGTATAGAAAAAGTTACAACTAAAAAAAGCTTTACAAACTATCTGATTATTACAATAGTAACTTACAAGTTATCGGTATATTGTTTTTTCATTATTTAATATTACGATAATAAGAGCAAGAGTTTATTAATCATAATTCGGTGTTATAATTATATTATCAATCAATTTCCACTGCAAAAGAATGAAAAGTTATAATAACGTAATAAAAGAAACTTTTTACATTACTTTATTGTTTGCAACTTTTATATTAATTTTTTAACCTGCAGTACTTTAGAGTACAGACAATTTATCCTCTTTGTAGAAAAGAGAAAGATTGTTGAAAACAATTGTAAAAGGATTATTTAAAATGTCTAAAATTACAAACTTTGAGTAATTAGTAAAAGTTTTATTATTCTTGATCGATACTGATACACTTTTCCACTAAAGTTTCCCACTGCTTATTTTATTCGTGAATATTCAAAATTGGTTTTATTTTACATAACAATTCGTAACTTGTCGATTTTTATGTATGTTTTTATTTAAAACATTTGAATAGAAATACATACATGCATGAAAAAAAAAGAATTTTCACGATTTGCAGTTCTTTTACCTGCCTTTATAATTTGTTTAAAAGTTTAATCGTATTAAATAATTAACATTCTTCAAATAGTAAATACCTCAATCGCATTAAATACGTTATTTCAGTAATACTGCTAAAGTTGCAAGAATCTGACATTTAATTTAATTTCTTTTTCACAACATATATTTTTAAAAGCAAAGCATCAAAAATATCCATTAAAAGCTTGGAGATCAATAGCCTTATACTTAATAAAGTAATAATAACTTTTCGTTATTCGTTCAAACAAAAACAATAGATCATTCTCTTCAAGATCTGAAAGAGCTCGAAGAAAATCGAAAATTCAGCGAGCGAAATCTGCTTATGAATAAAAAATTGATGTTAATAGTCCGTAAATGTGCGAGGAGCGCGGCATATAATGTCGAACATCCTCTCGAACGGAGTGTAAGTCAGTTTAGTGGCTCATAGAGTGCGAGAGCGGGTCGAAGCATAAACCATTATCGCGGCCAGATAACATTTGGTCCCCCCTCTCTCGGCGCTCGAGCGCGCACAGTAAATGTACATAAAACGAGCCGAGTTTTGCAAGTCGAAGCGAGCTCGTAGCGCATGAAAAAAACATGATGATGACCAGAAAGAGACTCGGCGTCTGGGCTCCTCCACCCTCGCAGTTGCCGATATGAAATTTAACGGCAATCTTCACGAATCGTTATAAAGGCACTTAGACTCGAAACGGCCGCGTAAGTTGGCTCTGTTAGCGCGCGCGCAGCTATATCGGCGCGGCGAGAGACTATCCGCACGGGGGAGTTAGAAGTATTAATGCAATATATGGAATCGTATAGGGCGGTAGTAGCGACGGCGGTGCGGCACGTGGCTCGCTTCGAAATGGTTAGCTGACTCCGCGGCTGCTTAAAGCGATTCGCATTTCGATCACATAGCCGCATCCGCCGTCGTCGCCTTATATTCTTTCGCCTTTAGAATCCCTGG
>JAPYZB010002602.1:0-12369 GCA_030522745.1 Eupelmus kiefferi
GGCGTAACACATCCCTGAACAATACATAAAGATCTGATCTTTAGTCTTCGTTACTTTATAGCGAGAATAACGGGATATTCTCATAACATATACATTCTTCGAAGCCTTACGCCTATGGTCAATGCCGCCAATTTTACCAAAGGCGTAACATAATCACAAAGAATACATAAAGTTCCAATCTTTACTCTTTGTTACTTTATGATCGACTATTCTCATAAGATATGAATTCTTTGCCATCTTACGACTATAGTCAATGCCACAAATTGTACTATAAGCGTAAAGTAACCCTAAAGAAGATATAAAGTTCTGATCTTCACTCAATGTCACTCTATTCCTCTGAGATATATATATTTTTAGGTGTTTTACGCCTATGGTCAATGCCGCTAATTTTACCATAGGCGTAACCCCACGTAACCATAGGTATGTCTCTGTGTGTGTCATTTTTGTCGAAATTTTTGTCAAAATCAAGAAGTTGCTCACTACCCCCCTGCCCCCTGTGTGTGACCTGTAATAGTGTGTGTGCGCTGACGTACGTATGCCGTGTATGTAGTATATTTATATATAGCATGACGCATTCAATGAAAACTTTATAAAGGGATATTATACTTGATTGGATAATTTCTCTTACATAAAGTAGTAGGCAAAATAGGTTTCGCTGTCAAATCCGAGTTATTCAAAACAGTTTTAGGTTCTGAAAATTAAAGTATTACAACGAAAAAAAAAATAGTCGACAAATCGACTAGTTGAAATAAGAAACTTTAAGTCGACTAGCATATAGAACGGATGTAACTTAATCCGACAAAAATTTTAGTTCGTGCAAAATTTCACGAAGTGTTTTTCGAGTCACCAGATGTAGAGTCAGCATAAGTGCACGTGGCTTAGGTTACATCTGTTAGGCTGTTGCCAAGCGCGCAACAAAAGAATAGTAGCGTGAATGTTGAAACGAGTAATAAGAAAATACGATTTAATAAAATGAGAATTATAAGGAATTTATTGAACGAGTACATAATTAAAATTTAGCAAAAAGGGTAATGATTTAAAGTATAATATAATGAACGAAGCAAAATAATTTACAATTCAACTTACATTATTTCTTTTAAATTAATTAAGATAAGGTAAACTTTTGTTGATTGACTTTTGTTGATTGACAGCAGGTTTGTTGCTAGCTAACTTGAGCGCATGGGAATAATTAGCATTAAGGATTAGGACAATGAGGACAAAGTGAAGCAATTATAGATAATATTTCCATATAATGCTTTTAGTATGATTAAATTGAAATCCAAATTTAATTCGGGTAATAAGTTCAAATATTGCACGGTCAAAGAGGAAACATAAATAGTTTTGGTTAGCAAGTAGGTATTAATAAAGGAAGGAAAAATATATCACTAAAGATAACGATATAAAAGCTCTCGTTGCACACGGTTGGAAGTATAGTCAACAGAAAAACGGACGATCGACGTCTTTCTCACGCGCAGGAAGAAACCTAAGATCGCTTAAGACGTAGTCATTTGAATTCCGAAGCTGGAATGCAATCGTATCGAAATGACACGCGAGATGTTTCTTCGTGAAAAAATTGCGAGTAGTCGTCAGAAACGCGTGCATCACTCCACAGTTGCTAATCGAATTCAGCATTTCGGTAGGGGAGCGAGTTAGGAAAAAGTAGGGATAGGTAGCCATAAAACCGCGAGAGCAGTCGTAGTTTGGGGACAGTTGTAATTAAGCAGTCTTAGTACTAAGCTTGAAATAGAGCAATCATTTGTTCAGAAGTTGAGATAGAGAGTTGTAAAGAGTAAGCAAATAGATCAGTGTCTAGGAGATAATCGATAAAAGCAGTACATCAAAGATAGTATCAAGGAATCAGTAATAAGAATAAATCGAAAGAATAAAATAAACCAGTGTTTAGAAAGCGTTGACAACGATAATCATCAGAGAATACAGTCTAAATTGGAATTATTGAAGGAACAGCGATATCATACAGATTGTTACACGTTTTTGCACAATTATATACAAATATAGGAAAATTGTATATTTTTATTTTTTTTAATAATTTTTGCTTGAACAAAACTTTTGTGCTTAATAAAATAGAAATATAGACAGATATATAGCTTAAAATAACTCGTAATTATAAAAATATTTGTATTGATATAATTAAAATAAATCAGAGATTCGTGACACAATATTGTCAATTTAGTAGAATTCGAAGCATTGCTTTAAGAAAAATTCGGTGAACAGACAGGTTAAAATCTCAGTTGCTAGTTCTAGGAAAATCAACAGATACAACGAGATAATTATCCTCGTTGGTAGAAAACTGTGGGATAAGGATTTAAATTTAGTTTACATTCTTCAGAACTTATGGGCAGTTCTTAGCTCTGGCTGGTTTGTGATGACCGCTAGCTGACGGCACTACGGATATTAGAAAATTCCTGTTAGGCCCCACGCGTTTCGGTAAAGGAGAAGAAGTAGTATATTTTGTTTTTGAGACAATATAGTCATTGTGTATTATTATCAGAGAATCTAGAGAATTTATTTTTAATAAGAGCAGAGTAAAAGTAAAGTTAAGTCAATTGTATAAATATAAAATTTCATTTTGAATGATATTAGAATCAATGTTTTAAGTAAAAGAATCTGTCAATATTTTAAAAGTAAATTTTCCTTAAACGTAGAGACAAAGTACATTAATTAATTTTCAGACGTTGAAATAATTCTTTTTACCTTATTTATATACACCTTCTGTCCTGACTTCGATCCGGGTGGAACGGTCGGCCTGTTGGACTATTATCCGAGTACGGAAATAAGTAGGTGTCACCAGGTTTCTATCCTACAGAAGGAGGTGATAAAGGGGGGCAATTAGATAAAAAAAGGCGAACTGCACTAAGTTTCGGACAGTTGTTTTTCCCGCAGGATAATTATCCTGGTGTAACTAGAGAGGAATATAAAACATAGACTATTAGATTTTCATAGGAGTAGGGAATAAGTGAACATATAAAGAATAAAAACTAAGAAATAATTAAAACTAATTATGTTATGAAACTGAATTAATTCCTATCCATAAGTTTACGTATTTACTGATTCTTATAAAATTAACTTAGATCGAAAATAGATAATAATACCAATATAGATCAGTTAGGAGAACTTTTGGATAAAATTGAGTCATTAGTCATGACCGCTAGTACAGGGGAACCACCGATAGGAGCGGATACCTCCGCAGCATTCGTGTCTGCCATGGCAGCTAGTTTTTCCCTGCAAAGTGCATTAAACGGAATACCGACTTTTAGCGGTAAAAATATACCTTTAAAAAATGTTATTCCGGATATTAGGAACGGTAAGGCGTATGTAGTGAGAGAGCAGGAGGGACAATACGTGAAGGCATTATTGAGTAGGCTGACCGGTAGTGCTAGGGATTGCACGTATGGTAAAATAATTAACACAGTTGAGAAATAATTCAAGCACTTGAAAACGCAATTTGTTCCGAGAAAAACTTATTCATATTATGCAGGTAGAATAATAGAATTGCGAATGAATCAAGGCGAGACAGTAGGAGACTATTACAATAGATCAAATATACTAATAAGTGGCGCGGAACAAAGTTTAAAAGAGGAAGTAGGAGTCGAGACGTACACCGATAGTTTACTGATTCCATTGCGAATGACAGCTTTAGGTGTGTTCATACGAGGATTACCCGCGGATATAGTTAGGCAAGTAGATAGTAGGAGACCGGCCAATTTAGGTGACGCTTATACTGAAGCTGTACGCGTAGAAACTCGCAGGGAAGCGCGAATATTACCAGATACTAGACAACGGTATAATCCAAGTTATCGTGCTAATTGGGAAAAAAATGATTACCGCAACGACCAACCTAAGTATTACATGGGACATGTGCGTCAAACCAATGATGGTCAATATAGACAGGGAGGCAATTGGCAAGGTAATAGAAGCTTCACCCCTACTACTAGATTGTCGGAACCATGAGCACCGCGTTATAATTCAAACACAAATGGAGGGCAATATAACTTGAGACAAGAGGGTCTCAGGGGTTACATACCACTTGCGCGAGATGATAGGTATAGCCAGAACAGGTCCGGGTCATTTCAAAATAATTGGCGAAGAGGTTCAGAGTACCGACGCGATGCTAGGGAGACGTATGGTCATTTAAACTCGACTTGGGCTCGTCCAGCACACCCATCGACCAGCGCAGGATAACGTCCGGTACAAACACAACGCGATCAAACACAGATTCCGACGCAAACTACTGCCGGGCAGAAGCAGAGACAAGTAATGCACATTTTAAAGAGGTCGAGCGAGTCGCCTCGTGTGCAGGAATTAGAGGAGGAGATGACGAAGATGAAACTCCCACATCAGTAGTATCGTGCGTAGTAAAAGAGTGTAACGCACGAGAGAATCTTGCATAAAATCCGACACAAAATTATATTAAAATCGCGATATTCTAAGCAAGCTTAGAATACGTTGCGAACAGTCAATAACGCGACACACACACAAACACACACTAGCGAAGCGCGCTCTCACAGCCAGCAGCGCACTACATACACATACACGCGAACACCAGCAGTCCAGCAGCGCAAGAGAACAGCCGACGACGAGCGACGGCGCGCAGCGAGGAGAGCGCGCGCACGCAACTTACACACACAGCACACATGCGTAGCGATCGAGAGAGCGCGCGTGTACGCCAGTTCAGCGCGAGAATTTTAGCTACGCGCGCGCTCGACTATAAAAGCGAGCGAGCACTTGTCCCTTGGTTATTCGTTGGCGAGCGTTTGGGCCAGAGTTTGTCCTACGTGCACCCAGCGAGGCCAAGTACGCTCGAATAGGTTGGCGAGCTTCGGGTCTAGTTACCCGGGTGTACCCGTCCTACGAGTTGACAAGGCAATCACCTTAAGAATCCTCTTTGTAACATTTCACATATATTAAAATTGAATAAACCGAATGATTTTATTATAAATAAAATATATTCATTTTAACAAATAATTAGAATAATCCTCAACCCAAGTAACAATTAACACATCCACTAAAACTAACATTAGCTTTTTCGTCACCTCGAAAAGAGTAAGAGACGAGCGAGTAATCTTGTAATTACTCGTACACCCTTTGAAAATACTAGATTAACGCGCTACTAAGCACCACCAACGCTTAGTAGCGAGGGTCAACTGATCCTGAGAATGGAAAAACCTGAGATATAGGACCCGGAAAAAGACTTCCGAGCCGTTCTCACAGGACGCCGAGACGGTGCACGAGGTCCCGGGGCGCCTATTAAGGGCCATAGGTACACACTAATCCACGCGCGCCACGGTACTAACCCGACCCGCACACACACACACACACACACACACATTACACATACACTGACGATCAACGTCCGAACCAGGGTGTGAGAATTCACCCTGGCGCACGACGAAGACGTCTTATCACACAAAACACACGAGTGACGGACGGGCACGTCACAAGCGGGTAGACAGAAAAGGTTATTATTTATGATAGATAATGGGGCTTCGGTAAATATAGTAAAGTTAGGAGCATTAGATAAAGATGTACGTGTAAATCTTAACGAAAGTACCGAACTAGGCGGAATATCAGAGGAAACGTTATGGACTATTGGAATGGTAACCCTAACGTTTAAACACAATCAACATCGGTTTTACGTAGTACAAAATAACTTTCCAATTAAACAACATGGATTGTTAGGGTGTCCTTATTGTTTTAAAGAAGAAGCGAAAATATCGTATTACCATAAAACATTAGTTGTTAGTTCCGATGTGACGCATCCTATTGTATTCTTACATCCGTCAGTTTTGGAGGCATGCATTGAAAATGATTTAGATAGGAGCAATACACGTGAAAGTAGAGCCGAAAAGAATGATACATTAGACACAATATCGGAACGCGAGCAATTTTATGATTTTGGATTGAGACAAATACGCGAGGGAATGAATAATAGAGACTCATCGGAGGAATTGAATCGTTTATTCACAGAGGAGGGATTAACTGATAGTATAGATAGTAAAAATGTAACCGATACGGAAAATGGAAAGGTGAAATCTACAATCGCAGGACGTACAAGAAGGATAATACGAGTAAACTTAATTAACTAAGTACTTACTGTAGGTTATTTGCCGCGAATAGACGTAAATGATGAAAACGTATATATATAGGAGAGGGATTAGTTCAGAACAATGACGGCCATTGTAACCTAATAGCTATAAACACTAATAAGGAAGATGTTACGATAGAGTTAGACCCGCGAGATTTGCCTACGTTTGACACCGCTACGGATAGAGAATACGAAGGTCCTAGATATCAAAGCAAACTCGAACGCATAGAGCAATAAGATAGTGTTAATAAAATAATAGAGGAATATCACGATACCTTTTTATTGCCAGGAGACCCATTGCCGTGCACGGATTGGATTAGTCATGAAATTCCGACTGAAAATAATATACCGGTAAACGTAAAAAATTATCGTCACCCGCCGATTTACAAAATCGTGTTAAAAGAACAAGTAGCAAAAAAGTTAGCCGATGGAATAATAGAGCCATCAAATAGTCCCAATAATTCTCCCGCGTGCGTAATACCCGATTCGCATGGAAATCCTAGATGGCGAATGGTGATAGATTTTAGAAAGTTAAATGAAAAAACTATAGGGGATACGTACCCAATGCCAAATATAGCTGACATAATGGATCAGTTAGGTGGAGCGATATCTTTATCTACTTTTAATTTAGCTAGCGGATTTCAGCAAATCCATATGGCCGAGCATGATGGAAAACCGCTTTTACTACCCCAAATGGTTACTACCATTACACGCGAATGCCTGAAGGATTAGAAAACGCGCCGGCGACATTCCAACGTATGATGGACCGCGTTTTGCGAGGCTTACAAAATACCGAAATGTTAGTATATTTAGATGACATAATAGTATACGCGAAAGATCTACGAGAGCACGAATGGAGGGTTAGAAATTTATTCGATCAATTACGTGCCGCGAAGTTAGTTTTATAACCAGATAAAGTAGAATTCTTGCAAAAAGAAGTCACCTTTTTAGGACACATAGTAAGTGAGAAAGGCATCGAGCCTGATCCCTGTAAGATAACTGCTGTTAAGAATTTTCGTAGACCAACTTCAGAAAAAAACATACGTCAATTCTTGGGATTAGCAGGGTATTATAGGAGATTTATAAAAGATTTTTTGCGATTAGCTAAACCGTTAACCGATTTACTCCGCAAAAATAATCCTTTTGATTGGGCCGATCAACAAAAGCAAAGTTTTGTAGAATTAAAAAATCACTTATGCAAAGATCCGGTATTAAAATTGCTCGATTTTGAGAAACCATTCACATTAACCACAGACGCGACAGATTATGCTATAGAAGCTGTATTAAGCCAAGATACCGATGGGTTCGACCACCCAGTGGCTTATCTATCTAGAACTTTAAATAAAGCCGAGTGTAATTATAGTACTACCGAAAAGGAATGGTTAGCAGCCTTATACGCGATACATCAGTTTAGGCCATATTTATTAGGAAGAAAATTTACATTGATAGCTGATCATGAGCCGTTAACTTGGATGCACAATCGCACCGTTCCGGGGCAACACCTTATGAGGTGGATGTTTAAATTTACAGGTTACCAATTACACTTTTAAATATAAACCCGGTAAATTAAATCGTAATGCCGATGCGTTATCGCGAAATCCCGAAGTAATCACATCCCAGGACGAGATAAACAGAAAGAAAATAAAACTTCTACACCCAAAGAAAATGTAAGACAGTGATCGCGAACATTAGCTAACACACCCAAAGCAGGGCCGAGTCAACCAACAAGTTCGAAAGGTAGACCAATAGGAGCAAAAACTTCTAAAATAGCGCCTAATTTGGATCACAGTTTAATAGCTCAGTGAACAAGGTCGAGACAGGCTCCTAGTCCGAGTAGTCCATTTACGCGAAAATCAACTGTACAATCAAGTAGACACACTACTACCGCGAGTCATAGAGTAAAATAACCGGTTAAACAAAGCTAGCATAGCTAAACAGCAGATAGAGAAAAATATGGCAGACTATGTAAATCGAGAAAAAGAGCAGACGGATATCATAGTTAGTGAAAGTACTACTACCAGCAAAAATTTTTCAGATAGGAACTCAAGTCAATATGAGGTATTACCCTTAATAGATCCTAGAAAAAGTGGGCTTAGAGAGGAAAGCACTAACGAGGAAGGCGAGGTAGATGAGGTATTTCATAATCCTAGTATGATAATTGACGTGACACCTATAGAGTCAGATAGTGAAAGTGAGTTAGAAAGTAATAGGGAAAACGAGGGAAGATCCACTCTCACTAGAGAAGAGTTGCGAAAAATCCATAGATGAGTTTAAAGAAAGTTTGCAAAAGCATTTAGAAAAAACTGCCGTAGAGATAGATCCGGATGCGGAAATAACACTAACGTTTCCCGCGTGCTACTCAAGCGGCGATGAGGTAGAATCGGGAGCTCAGGAATTTTTAAATCAGCTACATCCTTATGATCCTGAAAATAGGAATAACGATGAAATGGGACGGAGAATTGCTAAACTCGAGGGATTAGTTAAAACCCCGGAAGGAATAACGCGTGAATTAGCTGAACA
Source organism: Eupelmus kiefferi (assembly GCA_030522745.1). NCBI lineage: Eukaryota > Metazoa > Arthropoda > Insecta > Hymenoptera > Eupelmidae > Eupelmus > Eupelmus kiefferi. Next base: position 8,624 of record JAPYZB010002602.1, read on the forward strand.
ATCTGAAAAAGAAGCCAGTAAAAATACTGAGTCTTCTCCAGAATCACACACTAGTGATGCTGACGAAGAAGATAAAGTAGTAGGGGGAGATGAGGTACCCAAATCAATTAGTTACAGGGCGATATCGGTTACGCCGCAAATTAAAGCAGGAACTCCCATAGCTAAAAGTACTCCATATACAGACCGACCTAAAAACCGAGTAAATATCAAAAATTTATCCGAGATACCGGAAGAACGATCGCAACAAAGCAATAAAGATCTTTATTTTACTACACCCGCAGAAGTAGATATGCCAATATTTATTCCGATGCCATCAATAATGCAACCTGCGGATCACTCTAAAATAGAAATTTCCGATGATAGCACATCTTTAGAATTTTTACCGCCCAATTTAAGTGAAAATATAATAAAATCTAGACACTGTTTAACATACAAACGCGACAATATAGTACATTTTATGCCAGGCGACTGTGATGCAAACACTTTAGTAATCAGGTTATTAACCGAGATAGGCGCGCTAGACCTGAAGCATTTAAAATTAAAGAAACTTTTGATTTATAAAAATGATTTATAAAAATCATAACATATTCTCAATTATAGTTAAAAATAAACATTACGATAAAACCGAGTTCACAGTAATAAAAAAATCATTGCAAAAGTTGAAAGAAATTTTATTACATCAAAACTTAACGAGTTTTAGAATCACGAGACGAGGAGATTTAACAGACTCATTAGATCCGGGACTTTTAACAGAAATTATAGCAACAGTATTTCAAAATTCTTTTATTAAAGTTACTATTTGCTATGGAAAGGTAGAATTACCTAGCCAGGACGAACGACTTCCGATCATAGAAGCATTGCATGATAGGTGGACGAAAGAGGGTAAATCAAACGTATAAAAAGATTAGAAAACGGTATTATTGACCAGGAATGAGGAACGATATTTTAGATTTTGTCCGTACATGATCTAGTTGTCAAGAGAAAAAGATTGACCGATATGAAACCCGCGGGCCAACGATAATAACAGATACACCCATTGAAGCTTTCTACAAAGTTTCTATAGACACAGTAGGAAAATTAAAAACCACCCCATGTGGAAATAAGCATTTATTAACTATACAATGTAATTTAACGAAATATCTTATCGTAGTACCCATACCCGATCTACGTGGAACAACAATAGCGGATGCGTTAGCTCGACATTTTATATGTCAATATGGAGCCGCTAGGACAATATTATCGGACAGAGGAACTAGTTTTTTATCGGAAATCGTAGGAACCATGTTACACATTTTTAAAATCAATCATTTAACTACCTCCGGTACCACCCACAAACTAACGGTTCGATAGAGAGAAGTCATACACTGTTGGCAGATCTCATACGTACGTAATCAGAAAAATTCGATGATTGGGATAAGCTAGTACCGTTTGCTACGTTCAAATATAACATTAGCGTCCATGCTGCAACGAATTATACCCCATTCGGATTAGTATTTAACTGAACAGCTAAGTTTCCAATGCGAATACCTCGGGAGGAAAAATTGCGCACGTATAATTCATTTTTACAAGATTTAGTAGCTAGGTTAGAAGAGATGAAAGTAATAGCCGGGAAAAATTAAATAGAGGCAAAAACTAAATCTAAAGAACGTTATGACAAGAAAATAAAAACTTTAAATTGTAACGTGGGAGATTACGTTTACCTATTAAATGAACCTAGAACTAAAAAGTTTGATACTTACTATAATAAACCATTAAAAATAGTCTAGATACTAGGGAGAAACAATGTCATTTTAAAACTGCCAAATGGCAAACGAATACGTAAACAAATGGATAAGCTAAAGGCCGTGCAAAAGAAAAATACAACTAATTAATATTTATTTTCAGGCTGACCCAAAATGGAACAGACCTTTAAAATCCTATTAGAAATCCTGTGCATATCCTTATTCATCCTAAACCCAAGAGTATACGAAATAGAAAAATTTAAAGAAAACCCGGGAATATATTATGAGCTGGCGGGAATAATAAGATTAAACCAGATAGATTGGAAAATAATATTACATATAGATTAGAGGATTTTTTAGAGACGCATAAGCCAGCGCAAATACATCCTAATACTTACCAAAATTGTAGCATTGATGTATTAGAATGCAACGAATGCGCCTTTGTTGCAAGCGCGAAAGTAATCGTCAGCGCGCGACCAGTATCAGGCAAGCATGACTTGCCAGGCGGTACGCGCTCACACCTACACACACACACACACCGCTATACGCGCTACGCGGCACGTACGCTGCGGCAAGCCTCTCTCTCACTCACCGACACACACTGGCGAGCACGCCCCACCGCGCGGCCCGCGGCGCGCGCTGCCTCTCTCGCGCTCACGGACACACACTACACTGCGCGCACCGACGCACACTAGCGAGCGTGCCCCACCGCACGGCGCGCGCCGCACTCTCCCTCACGACGCGCACACCAGAGTAGGCTATTACAGGCCGGCGCGCGGAAAACGTAAGGCAGTTCTCTCCCGGACTGGAACTCGGCACAGGTCTCTCTGTCTTCTAGAGCGCACTCTAAAGACTAGGAGCTCTAGGCAAGTTCGAATTGCCTATCCTAGCAAGGCGATTTCGCAGAGCGCACTCTGCTTAATCGTTCTTGGCTTCGTACCACCAGAGCGCACTTTCATGATGCGTAGTCAACTTGACTAGGCCGGAACGTCAGAGACGAACAACCCTGCCGGTTTGCATGAGCGCACTCATGTAAACCTGAAGATGTCAAATACCCGCCGTTACCGAATATACCCGCGTAAAATGTACGTTACCGGTCTCTCGTGTAATTTTTTCGATTTTTGTATATTACAGGACACCAAATATCCTGTGGCGCAGGAGCACAATCAGACTACAAATTAATTATTATTAATAATACTTGTTATGTTTAACTTTTAATAAATTTTGTTATTTTTCTACATTAAATGAAATGATCTACTGAGTTATCGACCAGCCGCTTATCCGTTCCCTGGCACGCTTCGTGTCTCCTTCCCGCCCCGAAACACGAGCGAAATTGCGATAGGCCACTTGTATAGCATAAATGTTAAGTAGAAATAGATCAATATTTATTACACGAGAAAAATCAAACACTAATACAGATAATGACGCTGAAACTTGCAGCGGCCAGTTAGCAGCGGCCAGATATCCATCAAGCGTAAAAGAGGCTTTCAATAAATATGATTTTATTTTTTATTTATGCATAATAACACTTTGCACACACTTATAGTATGATAATTAAAATGAAATTTAAATATTGAGAAATGATTTCCACTGTAACTGATAATTAATTTATTAATTGTTAAATAAATAAACGTAATAACAGCGATTTCATTAAATAAAGTAGTCTCAGCGACGAACGCAATGTTAAAAAAAGCTGAAAATTCGTACAAAGCTTCCCACTACATTGCTGCTCACAATTAAAATGCGATAAGTCAGTTGCAAAAGTTAGTTAATTAATTATTAAATAAATAATCGAAATAAATGGTGATTTCTTTAAACAAAGTAGTCTCAGAGACTAACGCATCGTTAAAGAAGGCTAAAAATTTGTACAAAGCTTCCCACTCACGGTGGGCAGGAATCAACTGTAAATGGGAAAAAAATGACGAGAAAAACTGAAAGCGGCGTTGTATTTGTACTTGAAAATAGAGTCAAAATCAACTTGATTTGAAATCCTAGCTGCTCCTGTTTATAAAATATTCAAAAATA
>JAPYZB010002603.1:0-11670 GCA_030522745.1 Eupelmus kiefferi
TAATTGTAAATAGTATATATAAAATATAAAAATCCATCTTTCTATGTGTGTAATTATTTTCACTTGTGAACTATTAAGTCGATTCATAATTTGACAGACCATACATTTATATATAAGTTTCTTATTTCTATAAAACTTATACTAAAACGCACTACTAAAATTTACAACTAAAACTTATTACTAAAACATTCTAAAATAGCTTACTACTACTATTATATTAAAGCAAAGAATTTAGACTTTTTTCTCCATTTTTTTTCCGCATTTTCTTTGTTTTTAAATATGTTATTATAATTTCACTCAATACCGAGTTTAATTGGTTATTGGGTTGCTAGGATATTGGGCTGTTGGGTTATTTGGATTTAATAGCTTAATGCTGTTTTTATAAATTACAACTGAGGCTAGTAATAAATTGATGTACAAATTCTAGAAAAAATAAACATTTGTTAAATTTATTAAATTTATTAAATTTATTATTTCATTTATCATATTCATTTTTTATTTTTTACAAAGTAGCATATGTTTTTTTTATACAATTTAATCCGAAATCATTAAGTCCTCGATAATTCGAGGGCGGCTCGATTTTTTCGATGTCGAAGGTTGCGTTTGCTGCGATGTCGACGGATGCGGTCGCTGTGACGTCGACGGTTGCGGCCGCTGTGACGTTAACGATTGCGGCTGTTGTGTCGTCGTCGGTTGCGGCTGCTGTGCCGTCGTCGGTTGCGGCTGATGCGGCGTTGACGGCTGCTTCGACGTTGAAGGTTACGGCTCCTTGGATGCTGCAGCCTTCATCCTGGCATTTTTCTCAGCCAGATCTTGGTTAACCTTCCTGAGCCATTCCTTAACAGAATTGGCTCTGTGAGCGGAAGGGCTTTGTCTTGCTATCCTCGCAGCTGAAACAGAAAAATAATCAAATTAAATAAAGTATATTTCATTTTTTAAAATTATTTTATAATAAAAGAAAATAAATATATTTTATTTACGAGATGATGTACTTCCTGATGGTGGAACGATCGCTTGTATGTTTTCACATATCATGGCGTCCCTTGCCGCTAAAAAAGTAAAAAAAATATTCAAATTGATTGAAATATTTTATAATATTTTCATCGAAATGTTTTTACTAGAAGAAAATAAATTTTTATTTTACTTACGTGTTGCTGGACGGGCAATTATTGGCTCATCCCGGCAAGTTGCACAACTTGATGATGTGCGATTTGATCGTTTCGATTTAGAGCTCGAGCTTGAGCTTGAGCTCGAACTCAATCTTCTGCTTGACCGGCGGCTGGCTGATGATCGACGGTTGCTCCCCGAGCTCCCTCCGACAGAGCGCATGTCTTCATAAAGATACTGCATAGCAGCCATGGGTGGAAGTGGTGGCACTGTAATAAGAATTAATAAAATTAATTAAAAAATGAACTAAAATATAATTTTCATAAAAATCTGATACTTACAAGACTCTACGGCTTGCATTGCCCATGATACGTGTTCCAGCATCATGAGTAAGGTTGGTCCGTTGGAAATGAGCCACCTAACTCGCTCTTGAACATTTTTCAGATTGTTTTTACCTGAAACCATTTTCAAAAATCTTTTTCTTTTTAGATTCTCCTAAAGGCGAATAAGATGAGTGAACTGATGAACTACAGCTTGCACCGCGATCTTTTATACGGAAAACTAAGCATTCCCTTTTCCTCTTCGTTTTCTGAAAATCCTGCGATTGGTGAAAATTTTACTCCCAATATTCTCAAAAAAAAGCACCTCCCTTGCAGAAATTTTTATCCATCCCCCAAACAACCCTGACCCCGCCTAAGTTACTGCTTTATAAATATTTTTCTATTAATACGAGGACTTTCCTTTGCCGACTAAGAGTTATTTTTCTGCATAGCTGCGTCCGGGGACTTTAAAAGAAAAAGAGCTGGAAAGAAGTATTTTTTTTTGAAACATTAAAGGAAATTTACGACCTGACACTATATGCGCGCGGATCGGTTTTTTCTGCACCCTGTCGGTATTTGTCTTCGCAGATCTATGATGTGCATCTACGTGAGAGACTTTGCTATCATAAAACTTTCCTTCGCAGCTGCAGCCAAGATCCTTTAAAAAAAGAGCTGGAAAGAGTTTTTTTTGGAAACGCTGTAGGAAAATTTACAACCTGTACAAAATATGCGCGCGCATCAGGTTTTCTACGCCACAGTCGGTATACCGCTTCGCACATCTATAATGCGTATACCTGCGTGAGGGACTTTGCGCACAGTCAGCAAAGCTATCATAAAACTTTCTTTCGTAGCTGCGGCCGAGACCCTTAAAAAAAAGAGCTGGAAAGAGTTTTTTTTTGGAAACACTGCAGGACAATTTACAACCTGTACAAAATATGCGCGCGCATCGGATTTTCTGTGCCATTTCGATTTATCGCTTTCTAAATCTATTTTGTATACCTACGTAACGGTCTTTTGTGCACAGTCGGCAAAGCCATCATAAAACTTTTGAAAAGGACCCTTCACCTTCGTTCTCTAAGATCAAAAATTTTCCCTTTAGAGATCATACGGAGTCGAGGGAAGGGGTCGTCGCTTTCTCTTCCACACGAGAGAAGGGATCCCGCGCTCGCTTCTCGTTCATAGGAGGGAAAAGATCCCACCCTCTCGTTCAACCGAGAGTGGGAATTTTCCCTTTATCGATCTCGATCTTCAGAGAGAAGGAATGCCCGCTTTCGTTTTTTTCTCCGTCGCTGCGCACGCATTCTCGTTCTCGCTCATGCGAGGGTGGAAATTTTTACAAGAGAGGGGGTCTTGCCCTCGCTTTTTCGTTCAATCGAGGATGGGGATTTTTTCTCTATCGATCTCGATCATTGGGAGAGAAGGGATGCTCGCTTTAGTTTTCTTCGACGCTGCGCACGCGTTCTCGTTCTTACTCATGCTCGGGTGGGGATTCTCGCTTTATCGGTCTCGATCATGTGAGAGAAGGGATGCCCGCTTTCGGCTTTGTGGGTGGGGATATGCTAAAACATGCGGACGGGCTCTAGAACAGTTGAGAAGGGAGGGGGTTGTTCTACAATCCGGGTGTTCTGGTATGCCTACAGCTATACTTAAAATATACTACTTCAAAGGTTAGGCAAACTCACATGAAAACTTAAATAGTCAAAGCCGTACACTATTTGAGTGAAAAAACTATTGAAAATAGCAACAAACAGTATCAAAATGGTTAAATATTGAATTTCCTTATGTATAAATGCAAAAACTATGTGATTGTGACGTAATGAGTTGACGGACCAATCCGAAACATTTTAGCGTCAAGTTATCAAGTTTAAAAATTTACGCTTTCAATAATTTTTTTCTCATTGTAAATAAACTCGAAAAAATCTGGAAAAAAAATTTACAACAAAAAATGCTAAATTTTTAGAAAATAATTTTTTCAAAATTCATGAAAGACCTTAATTAAGGCTGTCAAATAGACGACGTATGTAAGTATTGAAGGAGTGAAATGAAGATCCCCGCTATCTCTGCGGTCCGTCGCAGAGCGACGGAGTTTCAAAGGAGCTCAGCCGGAGCAACAGGCAAAAACGTTTCGAGGTAATTGGGAGGCGCGCATCAAAGTAGCATGATTTTTTTGCAAATCATATTCTTTTCACCTCTCCGCTCCCAAATACTACGTCACGAAATGGCGCCCAACACGTGGGTTTAAAATAAAAGAGGATAAAATTAAATTGAAAAAACGCGTACGAAAATAAAAACGCGAGCAAACCGCAAGTAGCAGTAGTGCAAGTACCTACGGTAGACGACATGTCAAGGATGATAGCGTCGGAAATAAATAAATTGAAAGACGTGCTGAAATCAAGTATAAGCGATCAACTAAAAGAAGGAAATAAAATTGATAAAAATACAAAAAATAGCGCGCTAGTTAGAAATAATAATTACAGCCCGAGAGGCGGATTTCGATATAATAATACGCAAAGAAACTTCGCGCAACGAAATCAAAATTATCCGCAGCAGTACAGCGCGCAAAACAGATACCGCGACAACAACCAAAGATACACGGGCGACAATAGAATCAGTAATAGCAACACGAGACCGAACGAACAAAATCCGCGAAATAACTTTAACACAAATAATTCTAATAGAAGCTACACACAAGACAATAATTATCAACAGCGCGACACACAAAATAATACGCGAAACTTTTCACAAAACAGAACATTTTTTAGAAGCAACAACGCGCGTAACGAAGCACAAAACAACGTGCAAACGCGACAAACAAACTCGCCATATAACCCAAGAAATTACAACGCCAGGACAAATGACGCCTCGGGAAACGGAAGGAACGTGGCGTAAAGGAGACCAATGCGTCGCCACACAATAAAACGGTCTCACGAAAACGCGAAAAACAAATCGGCGATCGTACAAAGCAGCCGCACATGAGGATTGTGGAAATTTGGCCGGTACCGGACGCGGAAAAGCAATTACCGAAATACCCTCAATATTGGCTAAGCCTGAGCCTAAACCAGCAGGGATTACCTTCGCTTGTAGACTCAGGGGCTGCGCGCACAGTAAAAAAGGAGGACGGGATGCGACGCGCACATATAAAAAGCGAGCAGGTCAAACCAAACGAAATCGTAGGCGCCGTAATGGCCAACGGAGCCATCGAAACAGTATTGGGAGAAGTGACCGTTCCTTTAGAGATCGCGGGGAAGCGCATAAACGCGAAAGTACTCGTGATCCCAAACGTGCCAACAAGCTTCATCCTTGGATTAGATTTACAGCGCGAATTAGGTATAATCATAGACACAAACCGAGACACATACACTTTCGCAGACCAGAAACATAACAAAGCGTATAAATTTAAATTAGGGGCAATAGGAGTGCGAGAAAATAACGCGGCAATACAAAGCATTAGAGTAGGAAGAAATATAGGGTTGTCGAAAATACAGAAAGAGCAGCGCAAAAAATTAAACAAATTACTCGACGAATTATTGCCAAAAAGCGAAGATATTGTCGACGGTTTTTTACCAACGACGGATCTAGTCGTACCCGAGGTTGAATTACTAGAGAACGCGCAACCCGTAAAACAACGGTATTTTCCTCCATCAGAAGTGAAAGAGAAAATTATGTACGAAAAACTCGAGAAATTGAAAAAAAAGCAGGAATCGTTGAAAAATCAAAAAGCGCGTGGAGTAGCCCAGTCGTGATGGTTAAAAAGCCAAACGGCGATTAAAGAATGTGTATCGATTTTCGCGTCGTGAACTCGCTCTCAAAGAAAGACGCGTACCCACTTCTATGCATGGACGTAATATTAAATAAATTGAAACAAGCAAAATATAAAACGACAATTGACTTAAGCAACGCGTATCATCAAATAAAATTAGCGAAAAATTCGCGCGAAATTACGCCATTTACAATCCCAGGCCACGGTTTATGGCAATACAAACGCCTCCCAATGGGACTGAGCGGAGCCGGAGCGACCTTTCAAAGACTTCTCGAAGAGGTCATCGGGGATTTAGAGCCTTTCGCATACAATTATTTAGATGATATTGTTTTAATCACGGCAACTTTTGAAGAGCACATAAAAATGCTCAGAAAATTAATCCTTAGAATAAAAGAAGCCGGACTAACAATAAATCGCGAGAAAAGCAAGTTCTGTTGCAATGAAGTCAAATTTTTAGGATTTTTAGTGAATGAAATAGGTTTAATAATAGATCCGGATAAAACTAAAGCAGTGAAAGAATATCCGAGGCCAAAGACTTTGCGACAGCTGCACAGATTCTTAGGCATGGCCTCGTGGTATAGAAAATTTTTAGAAAATTAACGAAATTAACGCGTAAAAATGAAAAATTCAAATGGGAGATGAACAAAAATGCGCATTCATAAAAGTTAAGCGAAAGATACTACATAGGCCAGACCCAAACGTCGAGATTTGCATACAAACAGATGCAAGCGACACAGGACTCGGCGCAGTAATCACGCAAAATAAAGACGATAAAAAACGTGTAATTGCATACGCGAGCAGAACGCTGCATAAAAACGAGTTAGTATACAGCACGACTGAGGAAGAATGCCTTGCGATAAAATGGGCAATAGAAAAATTTAGACCTCACATAGAAGACACGAAATTTACAGTAATAACAGACTATAGCGCGCTGCAATGGCTGTTCAATAACAAAAATCCCACAGGTAGATTAGGTCGATGGACGCAAGAATTAATGGCGCACGAGTTTACAGTTAAACATAAATAAGGTGCGAATAACGTAGTACCTGATGCATTATCGCGAATGTTCGAAAATGCGGAAGAACCAAAAATAAACACAATTAAATTACTAGAAGAACCGACAGATAAATGGTATCAGAAAAGAATATACCAAATAATAATAACATTAGGCGACCTAGATGCGTGGAAATTAGTAGTACCTGTAAATAAACGCGAGAACATTATGTACAAAATGCATAATGAGCCGACGTCAGGGCATCCCGGCATAGACAAAACATACAAAAAAGTCGCGCAGTTTCATTATTGGCCAGGAATTTACAAAGATATCGCGAAATACGTAACAAACTGCAATATTTGCCAAGCGTGTAAAACCGATCAACGCGGACAGATAGGCCTTATGGGCACGCGAAAAGTAGATGAACCATGGAAAATAGTCGCAGCAAACTTGATAGGAGAATTACCGAGAAGCAAAGCGAGATACGAATATTTACTAATTATGCAGGACTTATTTTCGAAATACATAATTTGCGTGCCAATTAAAAAGAAAACGGGCGTAATAATTAAAAGCGCGATAGAAAATATATTATGTGTGCAATTTGGAGCAACGCATATATTCTTGTCAGACAACGGCAAAGAATTTAAAAATCAGATCGTGGAACATTTTCTAAAAGAAAGCGGGGTAATACACGAGTTTACACCTTTGTATTACCTGCAATGCAATCCTGTCGAGCGCGTGAATAAGGATATAAAAGTTAAAATTTCGGCACATCTAAACGCAAATCACAAAGAGTAAAACAAATACATCCCGCAATTTTAATTTGCGTTTAACACAAGCGTGCATAGTGCGACGGGAAAATCACCGGCATTTTTATTACACGGCTGCGAGCTAAAACCGCCGAAGCTGTGGAAACGCGCAATAGAAAACGCGGAATTAATAAATAAACAAGCAGTTTATGCAGACGAAAATTCAGACACGGAAAGTACACATAAATATAACACGCGTAGTTAACAGACAAACACAAACGCGCATCAAAAATCGCACAAATCAAATCTAAAGGATTTAGCCGAAATCGTTAGTAATGCAGAAAATATTCAACCAAACAAAAACAATAAAGATAAAAATTCGGATGAAAATGCGAGCATAATTACCGCGAATAATTCAGAAAGTAAAGATAATAATGAAAAGAATAATGAAAATTGGATCGAGCGTTTGTCAAAATTAAAATACATTTACGATGATGTACAAATTCATAATGAAAAAGAAAAAGAGAAACAAGAAAATTACTACAATAAAAATAAAAGAGAATTCGAATTCAACATAAACGATATTGTGTGGTAAAAGAACAAAATTTTGTCCTTTGCGGAAAACGCAATAAGCGCAACATTAGCGCCAAAGTACATCGACCCATTCAAAATAATTAAAAGAATAAGCGATAACATATACGTGCTAGAAAAAGACGGAAAAATAATTGACAGCTTGTGTCGCGCGAAAGACTTAAAATTATGTACGCACGACAACGCGCAGAAATTATACAACAACGAAAAAGCTAAGGGCGACAAACATAAAAACAGCGAGAGCGTCGAGCCCAAAAGAAAGCGCGGCAGGCCAAGAAAAAATCCTGACCCGTCTCAACATATGCAGAGCGCGCGAACGGGTACAGCTGAGCGCAATATTAATCCCCCCATCCCTACCACGCAGAGGGCAGCGGCAAATTCAGCAGCGGCACACGGCGGTGCGAGGCCCGCGGACAAAGGGCAAGGCGTCAATCAGTCCGCATAAGTGCGACCGCCGAACCCAATCGTCTTGAAACGCGATCAAGCCCATACAGCGTAACGCCATAGAGGGAGACAAGAAAAGAGAAAACGCGGAAAAGATAAAGACGAAAATAAAATGAACAGGGAGTGCAGTGCGACAGCAGTGACTGGTGACAAAAGCGCGAATTGGATAAGTGTAATAGCGCGAGTGAGAATAAGCACGACCGAGGTGCAAGCGCAATCAGCAGTAAGTGCCGCGAAAAACATCGTCCCGCGTGCAATACCGCGATCGTTTGCAAGCACCGCGAGGGTCAATTTAGGCCAAGCACCGACTACATGGACAGGCAAAAAGTCAAAGAAAAAAGATGCGAATACACAGTGCCAAGCGAAAAGTGCGAGCGAGCGCGAACGAGTGAAAAGGCAGTTAAAAGCTGCGCAGCAAACTTAACTCGGAGAAAGACCACGAAACGCGTAGCAAAGAAGCCGCGGCAGATAGAAAATATAGCCTGCCTCAAACATCACCAAATCACGATGACGACTTTGTCAACCAACTGCAAGAAGCGCGGCAAAGAATGAGAAAGAGACACACACGAGAAACATTGCAGAGGTCAACAAGCGCACAAACGTCCAGGCAAGACTCAGGCAAGACTCATTGCGCGAGAATCAAAAACAGCATAGAGAAAAGCAAAAAGAGATAGAAGAGCGAGAAAAGCTAGCAGAGAAGAAAATGCGTGAAAACAAACCAGCGCAATACAGCGAGGATTTCAAGCGTCAGTGGGATGAGATACAGCGCCAAATGGATGAGAGATTTCAGAACATAGCTATAGATAAAAAGATCGAAGAAAAACACAAGCAGAAATGCGAATACATATGAAAGCTGATGACAATGAGATCGAAGCTGATGCAAGATTACGAAAAGCATTTAGAAGAGAAGGAAAGGCGCGAAGAAGCTAGGAGACGCAATGAAGAAATACATAAAATGCAGCGCGAACGAGTGCAAAATATGTTAGATGACCACATTGCATTTACAGGCAGGACTTATGCGCAGCAGCTGTTAGAAGAAAAAAGCGCAACGGAAGACAAATCCGAACGCGCTCAAAGCTCGCAAGAAACGGACGAATCGCACAACGCCGCAGCGAGTGAAAATAAAGAAATACAGAATAGGCAACAAGAAAATGAAGAAGCGCAACAACGAGAAACAGAAGAAAATGCAGAAAGAGCAGTAACGGCGCATACAATAACGCGAAGGAGCATAGGCGCTACACACAGCGTAAGCGTGCAAGCCAGCGCACAAAGGCGGGCGCACAGCGTAACCTACACCCAGCAACGTAAACAAACGAACGATTACTTCAGGGAATCGAGGCAAACGCAGAGAAGCGTATTGAGAGAGACTGTTGCTAACAGGAGGAAGGCCATCATAGGACCTTCAGGAATTCGAGAGATTTGATAGAACAAAAGGAAACGATCCAGAACAGCTGAGTATGAAAGAGAGGATGCGCAGATATCACGACTACCTATGGGAGTTCAACACCAGGCCGCACATACAACGACGAAGATACGCAAAAGAGTAGTGAAGTGCCTTAGTTAAGTCAGTGCAGTGATATAGTGTTCAATAAAACCGCGAAGCAGCAGAAAATAAACATTTCAAGGTAAATACTGCAAACATGTTTTTTTTTCTTAAACAGCGTGCGAATAGTTAACGCAATTAATCGATTTTGTTCCCATTTTTCTTATATGTAAAGCGAGTACCGCGACAAAAAAATATGTAATAGTACAGTAAAAGAAAGAAAAAGAAAAACCTGTTAAAATCGAGAATATAAACACATAAATAATACAAGTATAACGAATACATAAACACGCGATAAATATCTAATATTACAAAATAGCGTACAAAGCGCAACTATGATTTTCTTTTCTTCCTTTCACTGTAACTAGAGTAGTTTAAGTGTTTTTTTCTCTACAGTATACTATTGATTCAAATTACATAAATAAGCGTTAAATAAGAAAGAAAAATAAAAGTTTATTTCGTTTCAAGCAAAGAGTAATACAAACGCGGCTTAGTTTAAGTTAACATATGCTATATACATGTAGTTAAAATATTAAGGCTAAGCAACAATGATGCGATAGAATTCGCGGCACACGATTTTTTTTAGTTTTTCGAAAGAATATAAATTTACGTTTTCAACATTTCAAAAACACACGTAACAGTAAAAGCAATTTTTTTAATGTAATTGAACTAGGATAATTAGTGAATTTTGTGAAGATAAGCAAAAGTTAATATTAAGATCAAAATCGATAAGTAAAATAAATAGATTGTAAGAGTAAGATAAACCAAATAAATGCGAGAATAGGCTTATAATAATAAAGCGATGCGACAACGACAATAACGCGAAAAAGTGAAGCGTAAATATACCGCGATTCTATGTAAGAATGAATAACAAAAGTTACCAATTAATAAATGATAATAACCACGTACTTATGAATTAGAATCCCTTACATATAGACTAAGATAACTAGTTTTAAGTAAATACGAGAGAGACAAAGGGACAAAACAGTGCCAAATTAAAAATAAAATTCTTATCTATTAAGTAAAATCTTATTAAGTAAAAATTCATTTAAAAGGCATGTGAAATTTTTGAAAATTACTCTAAATTCAATTTTTTTCTTACATTTTACTCAAATCATTTAAAGGCACAGCTCCAGTGACTTGCATCGGTGCGCCCACGCTCCTCACGTACGTTCGGTGCCTGAAAGAGGGGGGGGGAGTATTGTGACGAAGCGATTACTCTGCCACGAGCGCGTGTGCTCACGCACAAACATACCAGCGCGTGTGCTCACGCACAAACATACCAGCACGAGCACACACACACATACACACACACACACACACACACCTAACGTTAAGCGAATGCATGAATGCGAAGCGGCAGGAGCCGCGCGAGGGCGCACACTAGTAAACATGGTATAGAGGTAAGATTCAATATATATGAGAGAAAAAGAGAGACGGAAGAGCGCGAGAGAAAGCGCGAAGGGACAGCGGCAATTAGCACTAGCCGCGACACGACGGAGACTCCCGAATCAGGGAAAGAGAAGAGAGGGGAGAAAAGGAGCAAGAAGGCGAAGCCGCGAGAGTGGAGATTCTCTCTCTCTCTCTCTCTCTCTCAGCGACAGCGATGCGGCAAGGACCGTTTTCACGAGCGATATCCAAGGGCTCATCAGCAGTGAGAGGAAGACGCGAGCAATCGGAGTGACATGAGAGAGTCGCGAGTGTCCGACGCACGGCGACGAGCAGATCGAGCGGAAACGTAGAGGGCCGGATAGGAAGGCCAAAGCAAGTGCAGCGGAGCCAAATTCACCGCGAGCAGCGCATCTCCAGCCACAGCCCGATCAAGCCGACAGCCCGCCCAGCGACCGCGCGACGACAAAGTAAGTACAAGCTGTTCACTGGAGTCCGTCGGATCGGCCTAAAGTCGAAAACGATCTCCCGCGTATGTTGCCGTTCTTCTCTCTCTCACTCTAATGTTGAAAAGCGCGAATAGAAGCGCAAATTATATTCCTTTATATTAAAGCAGGGAATTCCGACTTTTTTTTTCCATAAGATTTGCACGTCTTTTTTTTATTTTTGCAGAATTCTAGGGCTGGACCAAATGCCGATTTTTTATTAATGCATATACTTTTTTAACACCGGGTAATGTACCTTAAAGATGATTTTCGGGATCCTGGGGGTAA
>JAPYZB010002604.1:0-11876 GCA_030522745.1 Eupelmus kiefferi
CCTCGGGTGATTACTGCCCTCGCTCCGCTCGGGCAGCAAACCTACCCGCGGGAATAATCTGCGACTTTACTCCCTTGTTGCATAATGTACTATTTTATACTTATATTGATTATAAACGAATTCAGTTACATTTGATTTAAAATTCAATTAAATTAATAAACATCAAGTAATTTATAAAGTTATTTGCAATAATTTTTCATAAATTTTGAAAAATATTATTTTTAACTAATAATTCAAGTAGAAATTTTTATTAGTGATATATTGAATTTTGTAATTACGGTAATCGTATTTTCTCAGATATAATTCGCTCTAAATAATTTTTTTCTTTTATACTTACATTCATGAAAGTATATAATTTATACTTATGTAAATAACGAGCGTATTATTTTAGTTTTATTTCAGGCGTAATTTTCATTAAACTCGAGCTTCCAGGAAAAATACTACTACCGTATTCGCAAAGGGCATTTACCATCTTTCATTTCTCAAATAGCGCGCCACTGTCACCAGCAATCTGCCGAACTCAGCAAAGTACTTAATTATAATTTGTTTCCATTAGCGGTAAATGAGAGTGCATACGCATACGTTACCTCGATGCTCGCCAACAAAAACGCCGAAATTCTCGCGATTTCAAATTTCACGAAAAACTGCCTTTCATCTAATGCAAAAATCTAATTTATTTAAATATTACAAAAAGGAAATGTAAAGTTACTTGATTTATAAAGTAATCCTTTATTTTTTAGTTTGTTAATTAATTAGTTTTTACAGAAACTAAATTTGCCTTATATTTCTTTACTGATTGATGCAATTAGTATTCATAACTTTTGAAAATGCTTTTTTATTGTTATACAGTTATTACAATTATTTAAATGATTTTCATATTTCATCCAGTAAATGCGATACCTCTACATAATTTACCATCAATTTAAATTCAAATCGTTTCATAATTTTGAGAAACGTTGGTAATATTTCACGCGGAGCCAGCGATCACAATAACGAAAAAAAAATCGATAAAAGATTAAAAAAAAAAGAGAGATTCTTGGCGGCAGTAGCCCCAGCAGCTCTTTAGCTGCAGCGTTTCCCGTCCTCGTTTGCTCTGACTCTCTCTCTTTCTCTCTCCGGGGAGCGTTTACCGCGGATAATTCATATTTATGACCAAGCGCTCTATCAACCCCAGCTCGCCTCTTGTACACATTTAATTGAGTCGTTCGTGTTAGAGGCAATAGGGTGCGAACGCCGGCCGTCGCGCAAGAAAAGACATATGATGTATCGCCAGCCGAGTCGAGTGGACAGATTTTTGAGATTTGAATTATTTATAGTTCTGAGCAATCTAATTTATACATATATGGATTTTAGCTAAATATATGTCGTGAAAGAAACGATATTTTTGAAAAAAAATTAATTTTGACTTTATTTACTGTTTTTAAAATTGTATTTAAAAATTGTTTAAAATATGTTATAAAAGTAATGAAGGATAAAACTGTGTTATACGTTATTCATATTTTATTGAAAGAAAATCAATCTATAAATTATCTAGTACATTCAATTTTAGCATCAGTAATAATAAGTAGTACTCTGAAAAACAATATTTTCCGCAATATTTCTTGTACAGAATCTGATCAGCATGTTTCCACACTATGGAGAGTGCTCCTCGAAAAACAAAAGCAAGCAATAGAGGCAAGGGAGCTCAAAGAATGGAACAAGAATTGACAAGAAATGGAATGACGAACTGCTAATAAGTTAAAAATCCTGAGCTGAAAGCCTCAATTACTTATATCTCCGGCTCTTTCGTCGAAACGGCTTCTAGCTGCGCACCGCGAGGCCGGAGCCATTAATTTAAGTTTTCCGGTCTTATCAGTTCTTCGGTAAATCGCGATGCATGCAATACTTGTGCGTAGAGCCAGCGCCACATCGGGAGACGTGATGAATGAGGAAGCTATTAAGTGAAATATTGCCCGGTTGCGCTTATCCACTTTGTTAGTTTCTTTTTTTCGAGCGGCAGGGAGGGAGAAGAGATGCTCGAAGGGTGCCGCTCGCTTGCAAACTATTAAATACTAATTCCATTAAAGCACAGAAGGGTTGCCGCGCCGGCTACCGCTAGCGAGTCGTATTTCATCGCGAAAGCTTTTCAATCTGAGAAAATACTACTTACGGCTTCGCCGCGTATTTCTCGCTCTCTCTCTTCCCCTCCTCCAGTCGAAAAGAGAGAGAAAGAAAGACAGGCGACAATGTGGAGGCCAATAGAGAGGGGAATTACTAGGATAGCCTGTAGAGGAGCGCCGAAAGAAATATCCGACGAGTCTTTACGTTTTCTACTACTCTAAAACTTGAATTACTTTTTTCCCGGACGATGTGCCAATAAACGCCCGCCTTTTATTGGCCGGCATCTCCGAGCCCCCCCTTTCTGAAATATGATAAGTGCTTTATAAGGCTCGCTTTCATTTTAACCGAAAATTAAGTACTTTCTTCTTCAGCCTCGATCTAATAATGTTTAGAGGGAAAAAAGTTTAAACTACGTTAGGTACTTTGCTTCTTGTTTACTTTAGATTTATAACAATTTTTTAGATTTATCATAATGCAATTTTTCAAATTACAAACATAATTATTTTTTTCTCTAAGAATAACTTTACTTTCTACGTTTGGCATATAATAATATAATTAGTTTTACAAATTGACTTTACTCAGATTACAGCAGATATATAAACTTTTCAGTTTTCCTTCTACTTGCTCGATGCAATCATCCAGAAATTCGTGATAATAAAGTGAATTTCAATTAATGCGAACCAGCCACCGCAGCGCTGTTCTTCGGTAACTAATTATAAAACTGTCACATCTAGGTGATTATCAATCATAACTAAGTATAACCTATTTAACTTGAAATATATTTTTTATTAGATTGTTCCATAGATGGAAGTCGAATGAATAATAGTTCATTTCTAGTAATCGACAATTTTATAAATACATATTCAATTCATTTTCCAAGAATATTAGTTTAATGTTATAACAAAAATTTTTAATAAACTTTATGGCAGTCTTAAACATATAGCAAGTTTGAAAGTTTCAGTACTCTTTTATGAGCAATCGTACGGGCTAGATATAACTCAGGCGCGATAGATACATGACTTTAATCGCTAAGAGGTTTTCCCGTTTGTGAGTTTCGAGGGTGAGATATCGAATCATGACGACTATGACTATGAGAAATGATTTTCTGCTTTGCTGTACTGAAAATACTGAAACAGAAATTCTCGTTCTTTTGTTAGCTTTCTGGCATAAGTTTTGAGACTTTTCTGGGGAGCATATTTTGTATGTATTTTCATGAAAACGAAATGTTGTTTACGAATCTTGGTTACAGACAAAATTTTCCAAATAAAAAAGTTTAAAAGTTGAATAAAATGAATTCTTTTTAATTATTGTTTACTTTTCTCTCAAACCTTATTCTTGGATCTTGTCTGTGAATCAATTTTACAATTATTACTTTAAAAGATTATCAAACTTAAAAATTTTGAAATACTTCAAAAGTTTTGATTGACGACATAAAGATTACTTTTAAAAATATTTACCGTGGATTTAAGAGAGCTCCATTTTATATCTTGGCAAAACAAAGTCAAAGGAATATAAAAAATAAAACCGAAGAAAAGGCTCCAAGGGCGTATCGGTAAAGCATTTGCGCAGGTTTACTACCTCCCGCGAAAGCAGCGCGCTGAAAACATTGTCTCTAGTGCTCGCGCGGCACCGAAGAGCTCACATTACTCCAAGACATGAATACCAACAAGCGCGTCACTCCCACCTCCGGGCACATACACAGCCAAGCATGTAACTCGATATTCCGCATATTGGTAAGCTTGGGAGTGTAATCAACGAGACGAGGAGACGTCGACCGCAAGCGCGTACTTCTGCCGTCCCGGCTTCTCCTCGGTCAATAAGCGCAATAAACTCATTCGCTGCTTAACTGCCAATCGTTTTACAGCGGAGCAGTTGCCGTAGTGTTGGCGAAAGCAAGAGAAAGAGGGAGAGAGAGAGAGAGAGAGAGAGTAGTTATCCAAACTGCGCTAGTTTAAATTACGGCGCCTCCCGGCTTTACGATTTATATTTCTCGGGGATGCGAGAGCGACGATGAGCTGCGCGCGTAAAACTGATAATCCAGCCCGCAGCTCTTTTATACCGACTTTTCTGGGTACTCTATTGCCTTTCGGTTATTCGCTTGGGGTTATGATGCTTTGTTAAAATTGTTGATTCCGATTGTTATGTAGTAGGCAGACTTTCGAGTGGACAAATTTCATTCTAAATAAAGTATTTTTAAACATTTTGAAATTTTTTTTAAACATTTAAAAACTAAAAATATACTGGTCTAAAGATTGTCTGTTATATCAATTAGATAAATAGCTTACACAAATATTTACCATCTCTTCTAAAAGAAATAGTTTCACAAACGGAACGAACAAGATGAAAATTGAAACTAAAACCGCGAGAAACGCAATCAGGAAGGCTTGCAACCCAATTACAAAAGCGCCTCGTCGCTTTTAAAAGCCGACAATGCCTACATAATCATTTGAGGCCAGCTCGCTCGCAGATAGAGGTAGCTATCCAGTTGAGCTTACGCATTGCCGAGCCGTGAACGAGCCGCGTGCTGGCGCAATGGAAAAGGAGCTGCGGCAGTGGCTGCGGCAGCTAGATGGGAGTCCAAAACAAATAGCTATTTCCATTTTTCATCAGCGCGCCGCGGCTGGGGATAATGGGCGGAGGACGATAGCCGCGGGGGCTGCGAAGCCGGTGGGCCCGGGCGTTTATAACGCGGGTGGAGGGGGCGTGTTGTATAAAACCGCTCGCGACATTACCTCCAATATTCGCAAAACGGATTCTCCTGGCTGCTGCAGCCGCCCCCCTGCCGCGTCGTAATGAGGTGGTTTCGATTCCGGCCCCGAGGCGACTCCCTCTCCCTCTCTCGCTCGCTCTCTCTCTCTCTCTCTCTCTACGTATCTTGCGCGCGCGCGCGCGGAGTAACTGCTTCTGCTCTGTGGAGATGGATGGGTGTATATAGGAGCGAGGCAAGCCCGCCGGCGCATGTAAATCCGACGTGTTCGAGGCACTTAGAACAAGATTCGAGCTGGAAGGAAGGGGAGGGAGATTAACCAAGACGAGCGAGGCTGATGTTGCCACGGCGCTGATCCGCGAGAATTTGGAGCGACGGAATCTGCACATGTGCGCTCATGCTCATGGAGGGGATTTCAGGTCACGGAGATCTCGCCGGATCATACGGATTTCTTCTACTTATTGCAGGTCATATTTTCAAGAAATTATTTATATGGAAAAATTATGAATTTCTGTATAATTAATCAAAATATAATGGAACTTCCGACACAGAATTTTTCAGAGTAGGTTTAAAAACTTCAAATAAACTTAGAAATACAATTAGTAATTATTATGCGTTTATAAGTGCACACATAAACTTGAAATAATGGATTATCAGCAGAAAACTTAACTTTATTTTCATAAAATCTATTTTATTAAGTTAAGCTGTTAGGAAAAAAGTAATTTTAATGCAATGTAGTAATTAAAAATTTTAATCATGTAAAATATTCATATTTAACATTATTATATAATATTATAAATAATTGTTATTTTAGAATGTAATTTTTTTTATTGAGATGAATACCTTATAAATCAGATAAAAAAATATGAATAAATTAATTTAGTGCAATATTTACAAGATATCTATGTCGTGCATTATTTCTACATTTAAAAAAAATAAAAAAGTAGGTATTCTTTCTTATTTTTAGGAAAAATAATGATCGTCATGATCATCCAACAACAACAACAGGAAGTATCAAAAGGCAAAACGATCAGGAGAAAGGAAAAAAAAGCGCAGAATCTCGGTTGCGCACTGGGAGCAAACATTCAATTAAAGTTGTTAGGGCTGGCGCGCAAAGGGGTTGGCTCCGCTCTTGTTATGCGCGCTACGTAGGAGTGCTTGCGGCCGTATCACGGCGTCGTAAAGACGATTGCCCTGGCGGGCGCGCTGCTCCGCGCTAGCGTCTTTGTAATGCCCGGGCATCTTCGCGGAACGCGTGTTACGGTTAGGAGCAGTTCCCCTTATCAGCGCACTCCTGGCAAACGTGTCATCTGCTTCCCACTCGAGGAGCAGCATGAGAGAAACTCCGAGAGAGAGAGAAAGAGGGCCCCTTTTGACGAAGCAGCGCAGAGATACTCACGCGACTGCTCTAATTAAGTGGAATTTTATCTGAGCGTCTGCATCTGAGATCAGCCGAGCCAATTTTGTAATTCTGTGCGACTGATAGCGCTCCTCAGCAGTTTACAACGGGGCTGCACTGACTTTAGCACGAGCTGGAGCTTCCTACAAGATTGAATAGTTAAATTGATTCGTCGTTAAATTCAAGTTTATGCTCTATTTTCTTAACTAAACTTTTCTTACCTATTACTAAAGTTTTAAAATGTAATTTTACAAATGCTTGTATATTTATATTTTCATTCCTGATTAACAAAAAATTAATACAAGTCAGTGTATTACAAAAAAAAATGTTTAAATGCTTCACTTTCATAAAACTACTAGCGTCAAGTCCTTGGAAATGTAAAGCAGGAACGTCAATACCTGCCCTATTGAAATTGATAAGAGATTTATATACATAGCCCGGGAAAAAGCCACTACCATCTTTCGGGAGCGCCATCCCCGCGCGGTCAAGATGGCGTTACCATATAGATACATGCATATACTCGACTCTCTCGCCTTACCTCACCTCTCCGCGTATATACCTACACGTATATACATTTGCATACATAGTGTAAACCTCGAGAGCTCGCCGGCGGCGGGGGCCTGCCCCTGTATTTTGATTTATGTATTAAATATGCCTCCTCGCGAGCCAATCCGCTACTTGAACGAATTGCCCAAAAAAGAGCCTTCACTATCGAGCTGAACACTAAGGATATTATATGCTTTAGCGCCTGGAGGGATCGATTCTTTTATATGCACTGTGAATTTCGAAAAAAAATTTCATCCTATTTCTAGAAAAATACTTTACTTCCATTAGATTTTTGAAATATGAAGAGCTCTGATGGTTTATAAAATTTAAAAATCACTTATGTATAATTTTTGCATTAATACTTTTAGAATCGTAAGCAGATTTGCCAAAAAGCTGAATATTGAAAATGATTTCTTCGGTTACGAGAATAAGCAGAAGTAAGGAATCAAAATATGCGGATTTGAAAAAATGAGGGTGCTCGATTCGTGTGCGCTGTGATATGTATGGTAATACGTTTTAAATTAAAAGTCTGGTAAGCCGGTAATAATTCAAGATCCATGCTGTATATCATGAGTAATAAGCATAAATGAATAATTGCGCGATAGATAATTTAATGTGGTCACTGCGCTGTGACTTTCTCAGTTCTAGATTCCTGCTATATGATCACTACCCATTTTTATGAAAAAGTCCAATAAAATTCATTTTACTGGATAAAGCGAGTTGGATTATTAAACTGAATGATGCACGTGCATGTAAATTGATTTTTTTCAGTTTTCAGTTTTTATTTTATCAAATTTTTGTTAAAATTTGAGAAATGATAAAACGATTGATTTATCTATCATAAATTTTCCTGCAAATTTATTGAAAATCATAAGAATATCGTTATTACAACGCGACCCAATTTATTTTCCTACATAAATGTAAAAATCCTTGTTAATTATTGATTGTGGTGATCAAAGTATCTTTTCTTACTACCATAAATCTTTTTTTAAAAATATATAAATTAAGTTAACGTATCAGTATATTGCATGATAGTTATAAATTCTCACAAGCGATATGTAAGTAAAGGAAAACATATTGTTGCACATAAATCAGAAAGAGCGCTCAGTCATAATTACACTTCTTAGGAGTGATTTATCAATTTAAAGCTGAATTGAACGTGTAAATTTAAAAGTCAGCGATTTGTTTTCCTCCTGCCAAAAGAGGAGAGAAGAAGGGGCGCTTAGCCACACGCGGTAGAGAGCCGCGCGTCGCACATCCAAGCCCGCAAGCCTGGACTCGCAAAATCGGTTATGTATATCAGCCAAACCAATTTTCTTGTACGGTTTCGCCAGTGTTAAAATATGTATGGAATCCAGTTAAGCCACTCGACGAGAGCGGGCCAGGACGACGAGATCCTGCGCTGCGCGGAAGCTGTTACAATGCTATTAGCATGACATCGCTCCGCCACCGAAAGCTTCCATGCCCTCTTATATTAAACCTCAATGTTTAATCTTAAAGATTTTAGTAATACATTTTTCAACAATAATGTTTTTTTTATTTTATCTTATTATAAAATTAAAGAGTATTTGTAATTACTATCTAAATATTAGTGCAACTGTAACTCTTTTCAACTGCTAGTTCATATGTGCTAAATCTAATATTTTGAATACTATGAATTAATAAAATTAAAAGTGTCATTGGAAACTCGTATGGATTTACGTGTTATAAAGTAACAAAAATAAGTTGAGTTAAAAGTAATAAGATATCGTAAAACATCATTATTCTTCAATTCGAAATAATAAAGCTTGCTTTTTTGTGACTATTTCAGACATAAAATAAGTTTCTATCTTACGGACGTATTATCCCGAGTTTGTTAAAAATGTTTAACAACCTGTTTAAGAAGATTTAAACCCATATTTTAATCTTTATAAAAGTTCAAAATATAAGGTCTAATTCATAAAGTAATTTTTATTTACAAATCTAATATCATGAAGATATACACAATGTTGAATTGAAAAATTTCTAATAGAAAGTAAGAGTAATATATATTAAAATGGAGATAATTACCTGTATTATGAATATAAGTAAATATTTGTATGTAGTATATATATTTTTAAACGTTAAAATAATATTTGTAAGTATTAATATTGCTACGATATTATTACAATATTGTTATAATATTGAAAAAATATTAACACAATGCTATTTTATGTGTATTTCAAAATGCGGTAAGTAAAATTAAAATTTTTTTCTAATAAATACGTCAACACAAAGTTATTATAACACCCCCCACATCCAAAATTTTCATGTTACCCATGTGTCACAATGGGAATCAAAGGGTTAATTAAATTTCTTATATTTAATAAGATAGTCATAATATTTTGTGGAAACTTTAAACTTTGTAGTTGCAATAGCGATAAGTCAATAGAAATTTGTGGCGCATCAACACAGACAGCAGTAAGCAAAACTGTTGCAGCTTGCACGCAACAAATCTGATGACGTAATAGATGGGATGCATAACTTTTTTTTGTCGAGGGAAGCGCGCGCTCGGAAATCGGGAGAAGCGCGACGGGAAACGTGGCGCCGTGCGGCAGACTTTTGTTTCCGAAGAATCATAAAAATCACTTGCGAGCGCGCGCTCGACATAAAACCCCAAGAACAGAGAGCGACAGACATTTTTATGCGACTCACATTAATTTGCATAATCGAATATAAAATTTGAATAATGCGAGAGTTCTTTTTTCGGGCCGTTCTCTCTTTCTCCCTCTCCTTGCAGTCGTATGTCATTACTGAGTTAAGGGGTAATACGAAAGTTGCGAAGGTCCTTCCTACAGATATACGGAAAAATCGCGAAATGCGCACTGCGCGCGATCGTAATTAAAATTTATGCTTCGTTTTTATGCATGCACTCTTCGACTTTTACTCGTTCCGCTCCATGTGGAATACCGCGTAAATTATATGCAGTATTTGTTAATAGACAAATAAAATGGCATGCATTCCTAAATGAGCAAATTCCTTTTAGAACTCATAATAAAAATTTAATTGAGTAATATAAAAAAAGTAACTTGAGCTGTATAAATAGTTTTAAATATTGAAGTATAC
Source organism: Eupelmus kiefferi (assembly GCA_030522745.1). NCBI lineage: Eukaryota > Metazoa > Arthropoda > Insecta > Hymenoptera > Eupelmidae > Eupelmus > Eupelmus kiefferi. The sequence goes on from JAPYZB010002604.1 coordinate 9,837, forward strand.
ATTTTTTTTAATTTGAATATTAAAAATATTGAACTTTATAAGGATAATACAATTTTTATTATTTTTTCAAAATACCTGTTGTCGCTAAATCGTTTTAACTCTATTGAATTGGGTTTACTTACCTTACATAGAAATGCCGAAATATTTGAAATTTTATCATCTATTGAAAACAGCACTTATCCTACGAGTACAATTTCAGCAGCTGCTAAGTTACCATAAGAGCGATGGCGCTAGTCAAAGCAGATGCTTCCTACATTACTTCGTGTGTGTATTGATTTGCAACCGCTTTAGTTTCAGCTTGAGCCACTCAGATGTCAGAACTATCGTCTTGCAGTAGTTTTTGAATTAATACTATATTTTTATTGTTAAATGATAATAATGTTAAAATAAATATATTTAAACGCTGTAATTTTATTTAAACGATATTGCAGTGGCGATAAAATGATAAAAGTTTTAAAAGTTTATAAATAATGATATCAAATATTTGCCAAAGCTTTAAAATATTTGTAAAAAATTATAATGCTATTAATAATGTATAGACGCTTTAGTACCTTGCAATTAAATTTCTCAGCATATGTAAAATGAAAATTTGGACGTTTGCATTTTCAAATAATAAGACGCGAGAAAATAAGATTATCAAAATAGAATAATAACTATAATAAGATTGAATGAGTGAGGAGAATAGGGCTAAGTATTTATTTAAGAAGGAAAAATAATACTGCTGAATAATAGAAAGAGATCGGGGCTGAAGGTCTATCATGAATAATCTTGCCATCTCGGCAGAAATTATTATTTCAGCGCTGCCTCTCAGCAGTCTTGGCCAAAAATCCAACGGATCCCCTCGTAAATTCGTCAACTCAATCCTTATACATTATTCGGGCATTTTGTAGGAGGGAATAACAAGCCCGCGCTCGCGGAAATATCGGCTGCGGAGCTACTAATAGCCCGTTAACGAGACGTCGTTCCCTTGCTCTCGTAATTTAATATCAGCGTCGCACAGCCGCGAGTCCTAAAAATTGATGATCGCAGCGCCAAGGGCTAATGGAAGCTCAGTAGGAAAAAGCTCCAAAAATTAAAGAGACAGAGCGAGAAAGAGCGAGAGAGGGAGAGAGAGAGAGGGAATGGTTCTCGAGGGGAAGGCGTCTGCACAGGGCGGAGTTGAAAGCAATGTTCCGCATCTCGCAAGTTCCGTAACTACTCGCTAGAGTGAGAGAGGGAGCGAGATAGAGAAAGAGAATCGTTGCTGAGCTATATATCTATATGTATATATAGGTGGAGCTTCTATAATTGATGCGTTTACGTTAATCTGGGAATTCAACGTGCAGTGTTCGCTCGCTCGCTTATGCTAGCGGGTAATAGAACAATGTGTATAGGCAGAGAGATAGAGCCGGATTCTCTCCCGCTCGTCGATTGAGTCTGAATGTGCGCGCGTTACCGCCGTTTGATCAATTTGCTACGGCGATAACGTATTGCTCGACGTCGATCAAGATAATGCAATCTTCCCTGCTAATACTATTTTTCCATCGAGATTTCGCCTACTCATATTTTTACCGATTTTTTTCCTTTTTACTTTTATTTATTCACTTTGAGGCTTATTCTAAAAATTATTGCTTCATTCAAGCATTTAGCTTGAAAGGTAATTTTACTTTCAATTAAAAAGAAATAAATTATTCAAGAAATAACTCTACTATTTCTAAATTATTTTAATTAAGTTCTTCAGTTACTAATCGACTACAATTATTAATTTATGGCTAAATTAATTTATAATAGTGTTACGGATCGATATTTTCATTTAATGAATTTAATAGAAAAATCTCTTTCAGGAAATGAATGATTATATACATGTACATAATATAATGCAAAATTTGTTTACAATTGATAGCCTTTGCGCTGCAAATTTGTTATTTGGGCAGTATCGCTGAAACCTCGGAACGGAATAGATCGCTTTTTGCAAAAATAAAAATAAGATTAGTATTATTTATTAGTAGCTATACTTTTAATATACATGTATCAAGATTTTATTTCTAACTCTGAAGGATA
>JAPYZB010002605.1:0-11669 GCA_030522745.1 Eupelmus kiefferi
TTATTCGTGTACCGAGCGATGGGAATAACGTACTCGAGGAAATGAATGACAGCCGTCTGTGTGTATCGGCTCGCTCGAAATCCCGTAATATTTCAATACGTTAAGAGCAACCGTAGGCTATATATACTGTTTTGTACTGTTATCGTATACGCCTTTAAAATATTAAATTATTATCTCCGAATTGACAATAACACATACCGTTACACAACCCCCAGCCAAAAAAAACCATACCCAAAACCGTCACTCCCCAACCTCCCATTCTCGCCTAATGAAACCATATTAACCCTCACTTCGCTTCGCGTAAATCGGTAGACGCTCACACACGCGCACGCTTAGCCGAGTGAATTATTAACGCGGCCGCGCGCCGTTATCTGTCGATGATTCAGCCTCGCGTGCGCCTCGTCGCCGGGCTTCGATGTATATATACCTGCGAGCGCTCGAGGCGCCTTATCAGGCCGCTCGATTATTTCTGCCTGAACTGTGTAGGTGCGTGCTTGTGGCGTAACTCTCTCTCGCCCTGGCTTTCGATCGAAATTTAAGCGCAGCTGTCGCGCGCCGAATCTTCGGCTGCCGATCGTTTGCGGCTAATTTAATTTGGCGGAGGTGTTGAGGGCGCATCGATGATGCTTTTTCGTTAATTAGGGAGCCGGGCTGGTTTGTGTATGGAAGGTATTTTTTTTAGGGTTTGTTAGAGGACATTCGTATGCGGGTTTCTAAGAGGCTAATTTAATTAAGAGTTTATTCGGCCGTTGCGTTTAACCCCGCTCGTATTTTAAAAATGCATATAAAATTCGTAATTTTTAATGGGCCACTAAAAATCCGAGATTAAATCCCAGACTCTCGCGCGCTCGGCGCCTCCGCGCATTTAAATACTAATAAAGAAAGTTCATTTTCATAAAGAACGAGAGGAGCTCGAGCACAAAAACCTCGACCCCGCGAGAAAACTGCGGGAGAAAAAACAGAGAACGAAAACGCAACCTTTACTATAAAGTCGCGCGCAGGCGCATAACCCACGAGTAACCGGTTTCACGTATACATAAGCGCATTAATTATGAATTGTTCGTTCCGTTCGGATTTTTCTGCTTTCGCCGCACGCGCGGCTGGATTAATGACCGAAAAAGTCCCGAGTCATTACGGTGCGAGTATATATAACGTAATGCGCGACTTTAAATTCGTGCGGTGATTTCGAGTCTAAATAGACGCCGGCCGGATAAATAAACATAATGCGGAGGCCAGAGCGGGCAGCGTGGCGCTTTTGAAAAATCGTGGAGAAACCAGTTTTCGGCTTTGCCGTTCGAATTGTACGGCTGTAGCGCGTGGCACTTTGGATTGATTTTAAGTGAAATTCGAGACTGCATTGTAATGACCGGTCGTTAATTTTAGGCGACGCCGTTATCGTTTTTTTCTCGTCCGCTCTGGGATTTATCGTATTTCATATGTTGCATATGTATGGAATAACGCGTAATTTATACTGCAACTGTGACGGAGTCCTGCTGGTTTTCGAAACAGTTGACGTGTACATTCGAAACGGCCGATAAAATATATTCCAGAGGCATTCCGCGCATTTCGTTTTATTTATATTCCGCTCCATTTCTGACGCGATTAAACCCGCCGATATATCGCGCGTTACACAAACGTTGCAAATCTCAGGAATCAATCCTCGCCGATCATTAATATTTTTCGCAATCATCCAGCTAAAAGCCAGCAGCGCAGACAAACACGCCCTTTTTTCCGCTCTGTATCCCGCCTATACCCAGCGGAGCGCGTCGAGCTACATACAAAACAACCAGGAATAACCACACCGCTGCATCTCCGCCGCGCATTCCCCCAGATCACCGCGCGCAATTAGCTGTACCTGACGCACACACACAAGTCCATCCATAAATATAAAAAAAAAAAGCAAACGCTACTCCACGCGCATCGATGCATCACCTAGCCTTTGTGCCGAGTCGATGCACTTCCGGCCTGGCGTGTCTAAAAGCCAATTAGACGAGGCCATCGTCCCCGCGCTTGCGTATGTATGTATCCTCTCTGCGACATCTGGCTGCTGTGCTGCACTCAGCGCGCGTCAATCGGGATGTGACGTAATTGGCGTAATTGCTTTTACGTGTATAGCTGCGCGAGCTAGAATCTTCGATTTCCATTTGACGGATTTGACGGCGAAACCGCGTTTGTCACGCGATCTTTTTGACTCTAGGGGCAGGCGTGTTAAGTAGCGGGAGGCGGGAAAACGGAATGCTGATGAGATGGATTCTCGTGACGGGAGCGTTTGGGAAAGTGCGTTGGGCAAGGGCTGAGCTAGGAGTGTCAGGTTTGACTTTGAGTAAGAAGATTATAGGATTCTTCCTGGCGATCGCGTAGATTCCGATCTACGACTGGCAGCCCGGCGATCTGTCTCACGCGACAATATTATTGACAGCTGGAAAATTGAAATTCGAAAAAAGAAGAAGCGTCGAAAAAACCAGAGCGGCTTTCGAGTTTACGTTTGAACACAAAAAAAGAAACACGCCCTCGACGCTCTTTCGTAGCCGCCCGTAAACAAATTCCACTCTCGCGTTTCTTTGTATTATATACCGTTGCGTCGTGTAATGGCTCTCTCGCATCCGCGCATATCACCCGGAGCGTCATCAATTTCGCGCACGCGAGTATATCTCGCGGTATCCGCGAAACTCGCCTCTTCCGTTATGCTCTTCCCCTTTTTTCTCTCCTACGCGCTGCGCATTTTAAGTCTTCCGCGGTCCCTTAATTACCCTCGCTGTATATACACCCCCTCGTTTTTTTTATTCGTGCGCTCGTTAACGAGGAGGGGTAGAAAATGAAATCAAGCTGGTCCGCGTAAAAACGAAACGAGGACTAGATTATGGCGGGCTCCGCAGCGGGGAATTAAGGCTTCTTTCGCGGAGTTAACCGAATTGTTTCGAATGGGGCACGCGAGCTCGCAGTTTTTGCACGGGAGTTGAGCTTTCGGTTTTTGCGTAAACGCTGGTACGGATTTAATTTCGGAGAGGTTTGAGCTAGGGTGATCTTTGTTACTGAGTTTAAAGTCAAGGGGTTGAAAGACAGTGGATTAGAATAAGGGAAGTTAGCGAGTTTGGATTAAAGGGGGATGGAATGAGGAGAGTCGTTAACTGGAGGGAATCGATAGTAATGTTTGTTGAGGAATTGATTCAAGTGTAGTTAAGGTTTTCGAAAGAAATTTTTGATGATTAATGGTTGTCCGTCACAGAATAGTAGATTGGTATGTAAATATGATAAAAATTATACACGTTTGACAGAAGAAAAATTGCTCGCAAATTATCCAGCGATCAGTAAACGCATAAATAAGCCGTAACGAGAGTAAATAATCCAAAGCCGAACAAACACCAGATTCCCAAAAATAAACCACTCGCCCACAAAACGAATTATATCCTGTAAACAAGAAAAAATACTTCCGCCAGTTAAAATAGTCGCCCCACATACCCAATAAACCAGCAACCATAAAGATAAATCAACCAATCGCGCTCAAACATCGCGCTCCAAAAATAAAACCGAAAAAACCTCTCCGAACAGCGATAAAAACAAAACGCACGTGCACACACACAGCTGGAATATCGAGAAACGGCAGTCGAAAATTTCGCGATCCGCCGGAGATGCAACCGAGCACGTAGCTCCGCGAAAAAATACGCTCCCCGTATACTCGGGCGCCGGAAATTGAAGAAGCGCGCGAAATTATTTATAGCCCGGCACGTACGCGCAATTTTCATATTCCGCGTGTGCTTTTTTTCCCCTCGCCGATGTAATTTTCGCCGCGCGTTTTCATATTGTCGCGCGAGAGCTTTTCTTTAAGCTCGCCGGGGTCTCGCTGAATTACGGCGGACTTTAATGGTCTAGATAAAAATCGAAGTACAGGGCTGTAGTCGCTGTACGTGTGTATCGCTGCGGGTATGTGTCACATCCTTTCCGACCTTGTAAGTTAGCCTGTCGCCTTTACCTTTTTTTTACGGATGATTAGTGACTTTTGTTCGTGAGTAGGCGCGCTTTCTTATATAGGCGCCCTTTTCGGCCGCTGAGTTATGGGCTTAGAAATTTATTGCAAGGTCGCGGGATCGCTTTCCCCTGAAATTATTAATTCGAGAAACAAGGTTAGGCGCGAATTTCATCTCGGAATGATAAAGTCGAGACTAAAACGCCTTTTTTCCGGGCGGGGTAATTTTACTCCAAAGCGAGCGGTAAACCCTAGAGATAACGGCGCAATTTTGAACGGCGTCCAAAACGCAGGCAAAAATTTCGGCCTCTTTGCTTTTCTCCTATCTTCGAAATTCAAGAAACTGCAAAAAGGGCTTTTCCTCTGCGGGAGCTAGACCCTCGGCAAGCAAGCCAATATTGGCCGGCTCGGAGTTCAAAGCTCTCCCGGCGATGTGTATATAAAACGCTCCGCTTTTTCCGCGCGTGAGTCAAAAGCGCGCAACCACCACCCGCAAAGCTCGCCTTGTCTCTACTATCCCTTTACTCTTACGGATTGCGTTTTCGTCGGGCGGTTAGTAGTTTTTGCGGCGTTTCTCGTGATTTCGCAAAAAACGAAGGCGTCGATAAAAAGTTGGAAAGTAAAGATTCGTATAAATATCGTTCCTATAATAACCACTTCCGTGATTCCAATTTAGATCGAAGAGCCTTTTCATCAACCACACAAATAACCATATCAAAATTAGATTATTCCCACACGCAGCTCCATTGTTTATCATTGAATTAACGTCCGCTCCCACAATCTCCCAATCTTTCATTTTCTGTCTGTCACTATCTGCCCATTGCTCTCTCCCTCTCACCCCAGCCGTCTCCTCTTTTTTCATTCTCTTCTCTCCTCTTTATTATTCTCCCGCTGACTTTCTCTCCTCTTCGTTGCTCGCGAGCGCGACCCAATCTACGTCGGCGGCGCTTGAAAAATTATGACCGCTGGGAAGGAGCAGCAAAGATTAGTCCCAGAAGAATGGCCCCTCTCGGATAAATTAGATGCGCGCTCGCGCGTCGAAGAGGAGAGGAAGAAAAATAAGAGAGCGCTCCCAGGTATATATTCGGGGTCTAGAGGGTTATTAAAATTTTACCGACTCGTTTATTTCGAGAGCGCGCCCAGCTGGAGCTGGATTAGTTTAGGGTTGACTCGACTTTTCAGAACTTCCCCTTTATAACTTTTTAATATGCAAGCAAGATATCCAAGTGTAAAAAAGGGGGCTCCGAGAGTTGGCGGATCGTTTCTTTTCAGACGCGTCTTATTAACTTTACGATTCGCGGTGAATTAGCGGCTTCGGGCGCTTCTAAATGACGCGTCTCTGTGGAATTCTTGGGATAAAATAAAGCTGTATCGCATACGTTAACACAACACGCTTACATTTAGTTATTAAAAATATTTCCATTCTCAGCTTTAACTGCAGCCGGCGCAGATTTGTTTTCGTATCGTAAAACTGGGTAACGACGTTCGGCGCAAACAAAACGCGCCTGTGCCCGAGTTTCCCTTTAATTACCGGCTGCCGTAAAAAAAAGCCAACTCGCGACTTGCTCTGCGCGCGCGTTTTTTCTCCCTCCTCTTTAAAGAGTCATTCCGCGATATACATATTTCTCGAGGGCGAGAAAAAAGGAGAACGCGCGGGGAACCCTCGCATGTCGCCGCGAAATCGAGCAAAAAAGCCCGGCATAAAAGTGTTGCCGCTCGGCGCGAGCGCGACTCACGCTAAATACAAAATGCGCGTGACTCGAGGCGGCCGACACCCGACTTCAAGCTCCTCTCGAAATTAAATTTTAATAAAGGCGCCGATCGATCCCACAAAAACTCGTCCTCGAAAAATGCGGATTAACCAAAGGGGACGAGTGCCGGTGGCCTTCGACTGGTTAGCTGTGTGTGCAGTGTCTCAAGGTGATATTCGCGCGCGGCTGCACTGCGACAGTTTCTTCTTCCTTTTCTGTTCTTACCGAGAGGCGCGCGGTGTTCCTTTGCCAGGTTTGCGGTCTCTTCGTCGGGCCGAAGTGTTAGCTTTCGCGTCGAAAAGTATCGTTTTAAATCCCGATACGGATACTTGGCCTGCAAAAAAGTGGTTTTAATGTTATAAGAAACTCATTTGCATACCGACAACGTAAGTTAAGCTCGTTTTTTGTTTAATGTAAATATCGCGCCGAGGTATCAGTTTTACGCCGATGAATCTGGCTTGTTTTATGACGCATAAACTCCTTGTATTATATATTAATATCGTTACGAGATTTTTACAATATTGTGCCAATATTGATTTAATATTTGATAGCCGCTCCTCAGTCCTAGTCCATAAACATTTCAAGTTTTTCCGCTCGTCCTTTTTCACGACTGCAAAACTGAAAAAGAAACAGGGTTAAAATAGCAACATAATGCATTACTTGGCAATAAAACAGCGTGGAGTCGCGAAAGCAGTGCACAAAACAGGGCGCTCGGGCATCAGCTCTTAATTATTCCGCGAAATCACATTCCAGCCCTACAAAAGCGCGTTCCCCGTCCTTTCGTGGCACCTCTCCGTTCTCCTTTTTCTCTCCGACGCGAGAAAAAACGAGAAGCGAGCGAAAGAGCGCAAAAAGAAAGATCGGGCTGCTCGATGGACTTCGCCACCTTATAGCCAGGCCGGCGCGATCGGCTTGTCGCAGGTGTGATCGTGAAAGACTATTTTTCTCTTTCAACTCCCCCTCTCCATTCTCGTTCAATTTTTTCTCGCCCCCACTCTTTCTCTAACTACTTTTCTATTTATATCCCGCCTACTTCAACTATTTTCCTCTTTATCACGCGTGTTATCGTCCGAGCGAGTTTACTGGCTTTTTTTCTCTCCGCGCTCTGCGTGCAAGCGCTGAATATTTTTCTTATCCCCTGTGTATTTCTGATTTCTTTTTCTGCTCTACTAAGTTTTTTATCCCGTGAATTATTCATTACTTTGCAATTTATAAATATTCAACTTTGTATTTTATTCTATTACTTATGCTGCATTGATAACTCAATATTTCAAATAAAAATCACGACCGTATTTCTCGTTCGGCACAAAGTTAAATTAATAATACACTTTGCGTCTCTTATTTATAACTTCAACCTCTGCCAATATTAAACGCGGACGAAAATACAACAATACTCTCTATATTAAAGTTAAAGCCGATGCAAGTATTGACGCAATATCGCTTTAATATTCCCCATAGCTCTAAACGCCAATCCCCCTCCTCTCTTCCTCTCTTTAGTTCCCTTTTTTCCTGCAATCCCTCCCTCACTCCGTCTTTCCCCTCTTTCATTCTCCATCTCATTCACCCTCGCCCGTCTACCTTTTGCTTTTTCACTTGATCGCCGAGAGAGAGAGAGACCGTTACGCGCGAAAACGTCGCGCAGGCGACAAAAGACCGCGCGCTGCCTCTACTTTTTGCCCGGGGTGGTCTCTTTTCTCCCGGGCGTTCGTTCCCTCCCTTTTTTTCCTCTTATTTCGCTATGCACGCCGCGCATATAGAAGCCAAGAGCCTCGGCCTTGCACCGGCTTGTCGTGTTCGCGTTCGCCACACGTCGCGCCCCGGCGAACAATGCCGAGCGGCAGCGGGGTGGGGGGCGCCCGCTGATTGGCCCGTTTATTGCCTCCCGAAAAGAGGAACAAGAGCGCGGGCCCTCCGCCGCGCTTCTGTTTTTTTTTTATAAACACGCCCTTCCTTTATTTTTTCCGCGGTGCGTATAAGCGACGACGCGATTGAATTATGGAAAGGAGATCGCGTGTTTTGCGCTTAAATCACTTTAATTACGCGCGGGAGAGCGCGTGTGCAGGCCCTAACGTTCCGGCTGTCGGCCGGGCGTTATTGATGTAGCATTGTGCGGCGCTTTTAACTTTGCGTATCACAGAGCGCCCCCGCTTAATTTAATCTGTTACCGCTTCATTAATGCGCCCGCGCCGCGCTTAAATCTCGCGCTCTCGCCCGTATAACGAAGATACAAGTGCGTTTAATGCGTTTTTGTGATTCCGAGCGGAGCGGGGATGTTAACGCGGCTCTTCATTATTTTTTAATTGAGTTTTGATGTTCGTCGACGCCGCAGCGATGGAGTAACTCCGGTATATTCGAAAAATGCATTTCTTCCATAGCGATGCTTTTCCGATATAGCCGCGACTGCCTCGGGAACAAAAGCAAAAGGTCAGCGGCGTATTAAACATTTCTCGAGACACATCGACGAATAGAAATAATCGCGTTCATAAATCAACGCACGCGATATTCAATTCAACCTCTCGCGTTTCGAAAAAAGATAAAAGAAACACACCGACTAATACATCCAAATCGCAATTACGCGAAATTTATAGCTTTTAAATACGCAGGCCACTCTGCTCCAATATAATCCAGTGCTCTGCGCGCGCGGACCTGCATACATACATTTCCCTCGCGCAAACATCGGCCCGAGCAAACGAACGACACCCGATACTCGGCTTGCGAATACATATCCTCGATATGCGCCTGGTATAAGAACATCTCGATGCTCGCGCAGGAGGCGTTTTGATTAACGGCCCTGAGTATATGCTCAGGTATATACGCGTGTGTTTGTGTACAAGACGTGAATGGAATTACCGGCTTCATTCAAGCGCTCGATATCAATGGGCGCTGCGAGAGCGCGGATTTAATTCGGTAAATAGCGTGAATTTTAGATGTTTAGAGGGGTTGGATAGAGGGGTGGGATGAATATTGTAGAGGGATCGAGGTGACGGGCGGAACAGGGTGACAGTTGGATAGCGCGCTTCCTGTTTACGGGATGGGAATAGAGTTGATAAGGAGGGCAATGGACTTGGTTTAATGAGAGAAAGAATATTTTTTATTTGGTTTTGTGTGTTTTGGTTAGGGTATTGGTATGAGAAAATTGGTTTAATTCTGCGTAATTATATTAGTGGTTTCTAAACGTTTTTGAAATTACTAGAGCAGGAGAATTTTGATGATGAGAGGTAGACGTTCTATACCAAATTATTCAAAACAATCCGATTATAAGAATTTGAGATTCGAACTGAACATCTAACAAATCCGGACGATCTAATGTACATTTCCGACGTTTCGTATTTATCTGAAATTATTCTGAATAATCTATTATGCCTCGTCGGATTATGGTTTTGATGGAATTCCACTATTCCATCTAGGCCAGGCCCGTAAAAAAGCGACTCTCTCACGCGGCTTTCGCCCCGACGTTTTTCGATGACGTTGATTGACGTACTCCACGAGAAGCCATTAATTCAGCACCTTGGCAATTTAATACTCGCATTATTTTATAATTTAAAATATCCACAACGCGCTGCATATTAATGCGCTCACGGTTAATCCCCAATCTATTTTAATACTAAATATCCGCAACATTCCCGAAACCATCACCACCACAAAGCCCACACAAAAAGCCGAACATTTCCTCCTCTCGCACATCCGCTTCCAAGCATCAAAAATTAAATTAACGAGCCTCTTTTTATCTTTTCGCAGGACCGACACGTGAAAGGCGCCAACCGTGATCCGCAGATGGACTCGAGCCAGGACTACCACTTGCACTCGGGCTACGAGAACAAGACGCACACGGTGCTGCGCTTCAGCCGACGCTACGACACCTGCGATCCCCGGGACCTCAAGATTACGGTGAGTCATCGTCACAATCAACTCTGCGGCTCCTTCTCTTTTAAGGACTTAATTAAATTTTTGGCGCGAGCCAAGTGAAAGTGCGCCGGCTAAAGTGTGTAACGGATCGGCCGATTGTAATTGCATAAAACGCGCGTGACCCAGTTGCATGCCGGGCTCGTTTTCTCCCGGGCAACAATGGCTCAATCTCGCGAAATTCGCGGAACGAATGAGCCCAATTAAATTTCAGCGGCGGGATGGAGATCGGTAGCAAAAAAGGATACACACGGGGCGCGAGGAAGCCCCGAGCGTAATTATGCATTCCGCGAGTCATTGACACGTGGAAAGCCGAGAGGAATTTCCAATCGGGCAGTTCTTATTGTCCCTCCCCTGAGAGATGATATCCTCCTCTCTCCGCGCTAACAGGACGTGCTCTCATCGTTCTCCTCTCTGCCGGCCGCTACCGTTCGTTATCTCGTTATTTCTCGGAGCAAATATACGCGCTGCGGTCGGGACCGGTTCGAGACTCGATGTCGGCCGGTATTACGCGTCAATAAAAATCAGCGAAGCGTCGAGCCGCACCGGCAGCCTGTACACGCCGGAGGACGCGCTCTTATACTTTCTAAGTATCGGGCCCTTCTTTTTTCTGAAATCCTCGTCTCGTTTCTTTTCCCCTTTTTTTAACCTCCGCCCGAGAGAGCCGCTTCATATGTATTTCGCGCGCTCTCGTTTTTTTTTCGGCTTTTTGTACATTCGCCGGGAGAGGAGATCTTTCACACTCGACTGCCCTCGGGCGGTCGACGATCCTCGAACGATTCTTCTCCTCTCGCGCTCTCTCTGGGTGTCTCTTCTCCTCTCTGGAGCCGGCTTTTTTCCAGCAGAGCTCGGGCCCCTCGAAGGGCGAGAGAGCACCGCAGATTACGGAATTTTATAGTTTGCTTAAAACGTTACGAGTTCCTCATCGCGGGCCATTAAAGCCTCGTAAAAAAGCTCGCCGAGTGCCCCGCGCCTTTTACTTCAACACCTCGGCTCTCTCTCGGCATTTTTCGCGGACGCCGCGGCTGCGCGATCCTTTTTCTTCTTTCTTCTCAGCTTTTTAAATGAATTTTCACGAGGCTGTTAAAGTTAGTCGGCCGTGGCAAAGTGCTCGCTCGGGAAATTATTCAAAATAAAAAGTTTCTAATTTATTATTGTTTAAATTGAATGCGCCCGCCGCCAGCCTTATTATTTAAAACACTCCTTTAAACATCCAGCCGAGTCGCACAAAGCTCGCTCCGTTATATACCCCAGCGCGCTAACACCCTTACCTCGCCGAAAATCTATCTCTTCCACTTTGACTCCCGCCGTATCTCTCTCCCTTTCTCTCCTTCTCCCGACGCCTTTGTGCTCTTATAGGACCTAGGCGCACACATAGCCGAAAAAGGGGTGAAAGACGCGCTGCACTTTCATTTGGCAAAGTGAATCTTACTTATTACCGAGCGCGCGAGGGCGTATAACGTATATATATAACCATTCGATCGCTAACGCCTTGGGCCATCGCCGAGATGAAGAGGCGCTCGACCCTATATATATCTCGCGGCGGCTCCTTTGTCGTCTGCCCTCCCCTTGAGTCCATAAAATGCAGAACTCTTTGAATGACGCCGAGAGAGAAATCCGAAGATCGTCAGACGACGAGGGAGGGATTCTCTCTATTTTCTCTCGGCGCAGGGGCGAGAAAGAAAGGAGGCTGACTGTGTATATATAAAGCAGGAGACGCCGATTCTATCGGTAAGAGACAGCCTCTACTGTGCCTCGGCTTTTTTCTCGGACTCTCGTCCTTTCTTCAGGTATCCTATACCTCGCGAAAAAAATCCATATTTGTCAGGGGATAATCAGGCCGGCTTTTCTCCGATCCTCGTGAAATCCAAATCTATACCAAAGTAATTCGCGTAAAGTCAGGCCTCTCCTCAGGAAAAAAAATTCCTCCATATACATATACCAACAAAACTCCTCCTCAACTCTCTCCGCCCTTTTTTAATTCCCCCCCCCCCCCCCCCCCCCCCCCCCCCCCCCCCCCCCCCTCCCCCCCCCCCCCCCCCCCCCCCCCC
>JAPYZB010002606.1:0-11668 GCA_030522745.1 Eupelmus kiefferi
ATGAGTTACAAAAAACATGGTATGCACCAAGGGCTAGTGAGCTTTTTTGACCTCGTGTGCTTACAGTACTCGTCTTCGGCTCGCAAACGCACTCGCCTTGACTTGTACTGCAAATTTCACACTCGGTCTAAAAAAGCTCACTTTGCGCCCTTGGTACATAATATACTATTACATCAGCAGATTCCTAGAATCAAAGGTAATTAATGATTATTCATTTTGAAACATTTTCCAAGTTCCATAGCTTTATATTTCAGAATTTCCCGCACAAATTATTCAATTTGTAAATTAAAATGTGAACAATTCTATAAAAATAAAATAATATTAAATTTATATTCATCTCACAATTAGTATCTGTCAGAATACTTACATCTTTTTCAATTTGTTTTTAATTATTTAAACCAATAATATAATTATTTTTTTAAAATATTTCAATTTAATGTCGTTTCACAACATTTTCTAACAAGCTACTGTAATTCTGAGAAGTTTTATAAATCAGATTTCTGTTTAAAAGTTTTGAATTCTTTATCACATTTCTACAATGGTTAACTAAATAATTGAATATCTGTTATAAATTATTTTTCTAATTTCTGGAACACCTCTTGAGTTTTATCATTAACTATATTTTTTGTTTGAAAAAGATATTTATAAGAACTATCGAGTCAAGTGCATTGAATTTAGCTAATATAAAAATAGATTCTAGAGGCTAGGTATGTTATTATAAAAATTATTTACATAAAAAAGTAAAAACAATTTCTAGTATCATAATGATCTTTCATTATTTTTATAATAGTTTGTATTGAATTAACGTACAGTTAAGAAAAATAATGCATCTTAACACAATAAAAACTATGAGCACTAGTGAATTTGCGAGAAGATGAGAGAATCGTAACATTACTTTACTTTTGGTCCGAATATACCATTTTGCATTAAATTTTGCTGTGCATCAATATGAATATGTATACTCATACATTTATAACGTAAATCCCCTACACTCCCGTATATTCGGTATACTTACACCATGCGGTTATGTGATGATATTTATTACTTATATACATCGTCTGCTTTGCGCTTCTTCCGGCAGTATATCTATGTATTCAGTGTAGTACGAAACATACGTCTATACTCGTATATAGAAGTTGACAAGTTGACGTAAAAGAAAAAGAATTGCAAAGTCGATAGTTATGAATACAAAAACTTGTATTAGAAAAATTTATTAATGATTGAATTTTAATGAATTAATTTTATACAAAAATTTACTTATTACTTTAAAAACATTGTATGAATATTAAAAAAACGATTCGTTCTAAGTTGTAGAAATATAATTTGTATATAATTGTATAATTATTATTTATTTCATTTGTTAATTATAAAATAACGGCCTGTATGTACATTTCGTATGATTGAAAGCGATTCCATACTTTAGCCTTTAGAGGACCGGCACTTGAGGAATTTAAAAAAATGGTTGTTTCTATAGAAAAGTGATTCTGAAGCATATGATAAGGGCATATGTTTGGAGGTCAGTGGTCTTACGCTAAATGGCGTATCCCGGGCCTCTAAAGGTTAAACTAAAATGGATAACCGTATATTATTTGTCTGTAATCATTAAATGTTTTATGATATTTTATATATATATATCTATAGATATTTGAAATAATTTTACATAACGTATTGAACAAATGAAAATGTTTGATGAATTATTGATTTATTTAAAAAATTTTTGTGAAAGAAATTAGATTTTTAGTAATAAATAATATTTTTTGCTATTAAATTACTGATTTTCGTGATATTTGTGATCCGACTTTTGAATTGAGCGCTCGCGATAGATTCTGAATATTATTAGTCACTCTCGCCACCTCTCGCTGTACATGTATACTAACAATATAGGTACATATATTAAGTAAAACCAGTATCTAAGAGTCATTTCTTTTGTTTACTCTTACTCTTCACTACTTGGACTAACTTACATACCACTCAGAAACTACACATAATATGTGGGAGTGCTTCTCCTAACTGTATTCCTTTATCATTTTTATAAATGTTTTCCTATTTTGCTGCTAATGATCCGTTCTAAAACTGCACTGATTGGAAGAATTAATTGTTAAAAATCGATTAAAAGGTAAGCTCTAGACATTAATTCCAGTCCTAAAATCTATTTACGCAATTTCACCTACACCTTCGCAGAGTATAGAAATATGCAGAAAGACTCAGCTTAATGAAATAAAATTTTTGTAATTTTAGAGATATGAACATTTGAAAAGATACGAATGTTAGGGAAGGTTTCTAAAAGTCCAAAATACATAATGTAGAGTAAAAATTTTTGTATTATTGACACTTTTTAAGATTTTATTTTATAAATCGATCTCCAATATGCAATAGTATATATTACGTACTAAGGATATAAAGTTGATTTTTCCCATTCGAGTGTAGAATTTACTAGTTGAATGGTACTGTAAGTCAGAGATAAGTACTGTCACTACATAAAGGTCAAACAATCCATTTTTTTATGTACAATACTTTTTATCACCCGTGCTTTGGTGCATGATTGGTAAAAAAATTGTTTAAAGAAAATATCTTGTATAATTAACGTACAGTTATCCGTACACGATATATGGAATTGCAATAAAAAATATTTAATACGTTCGTTTAAGATAAACGCGTCGTTAACTTCTTCAAAATTATCAGTCAATTAAATTCTCTTACACTTTATATAAAAAAACTTTTTGCAATATCACGCAACACTAAATAATGCAAAAATACCAACAAAGCCAGCGCAGCATCATTACAGCAGTCAGTAATCACTTCAACAATTAATTAAATTCGCGCTCTTCCCATATTTGTCCCGCAAACGATAATAAACTCGAGCATCTCGCACATTCCTCACATACCACACGCAAGTGTCAAGAAAGAAAGAGAGAAAGAGAAGCTCTCGCAAAAGCCTAACAGTTCGCGTGGCAAAATTAAAGACACACAAAAAGTCTCGAATGCTCGCGCGGTGCGGCTTCTCGCTCCTTTTTTTTTAAAACGCGCGGCGGACGCACTAATAAGTTGAAACCAGTCAATTAGCGCTCGCGCTCGCCGGCGTCCTAAGTAAACACTCCTCTCTTGCGTGCAGGTGTTTGAGCGCTGCGCGCGCAAGAAGGTTAGGAGTCTCGCTCGCGCGCTTCGCGGAGAAGAATGAAACGGAAGGTGTATATGGGGAGGCAAGGCGAGGAACGGATACAAAGAGCGAGAGGAGAAGCAGACGGAGATAAAGGGCCGCTCTCTGCGACAGAGAGAAAAATCTCTTTGGAAGAAGAAGAGGCAGCGGAGGCAGGTAGAGAGGCGCGAGCGAGCGAGATAAGAGGAGGGGAAAAAATAGCGAGATAAAGTGGGGAACGCCGGTGTATAATGCGGAGCGCGCGCCGAGCCGGAGTGAAAAAGCGAGATGCAAAGGAGAGAGAAGACGACTCGCTGGCTGAGCTAGTGCCGAGAGAAAGAGGAGAAGAGGTAGGAGTGGAGAAAAATCAAAACAGAGTGTTAGAGAGAAGAAAAATAGAAGCTAAGGCGATGCGAAAGAAAATATGAGAGGCGAAAAAAATGAAGGGTGCAGATGGAAGAAAAACAGGCGGGAGAGAGAGAGAAGTGACAGGTGAAGTACCGAAAAGAAAGAGTCGTTTGCGCGAAAAAAATTTTAAATTATTCCGAAAGGAATGAGTGGCTGCGCCGCTGTAACTAATTTAGAGTTGTGCGTCGCGAAGAAAGAGGACGGCAGAATTGGACTTTGAAATACTTTAATTAATTTTTAAATATATCGATAATGCAAAAGTGCAAAAATAGCTCGAATAAATCGTGTGAGTAAAATTAAAGGATATACCGACGTCTTGAATTACGTTACGAGTATCAATTCCACGCAAACACGCGGTCAAACATCAGCTTAAATATTTTCCTGGAGTTCGGGGAGAAGCGAACGAGAAATAATTAGATAATGACGGATGAAAAAACGTGGGAGAGAAAGAGAGAGAAGGAATAGCGAATAAGCTAAAGATCAGCAGGAACCAGTAGGAAAGAGCAAGAGCTGCATGAAGCAAGCTAAAGAGAAGAAGAAACATAGAGCGAGCGCGCAGTGGATATATAGAGGAGCGAGCTTGAAAGAGCCGAGGGTTAAGGTGCGAAGTCGGAAGGCTTTTTACCTTGGCGCTCTACAAACGAACCGGACTCTGTAATTGCCTTCTCGTTCTCGTCGCTCTCGAGAGCATTTTTCACAAACTCGCGAGCGAGCGAGAGAGCGCGGGAGAGGAGAATTTCAAATGTATTCCCTTTTTATCTCCGAGAGAGAGAGACGCGAGGATTTCACACGTCATTATAAAAAGTTTTGAAACGCATTCCCAGAATTATCGCGTGTGCCTGAAATTTTCATCGCCGTTATAGATAAAATTTGGACCTTAAATTTAGCAAAGATGTAAATAAACATGCATTTTTTGGTACTGGCTTTTCACGACTTCTTAATTACGTGTACGTACAAAAAAGTACCCGTACACATAAAAGCGAATCAACGAAAGCAATAAAAGAGCAGAGGAATAGAGGAATTTTCTCGGATCGGGTAATATACAAGCGGTAAATCGGGCGCGTAAACAAGTCCGTATAATCGAAGCGTATACAAGCTCACCGACAGATAGATACGCGCGAACAGAAAATTCGAGCGTTCCCGTAAACGCGCGCGATAAAGCATCGTTAAGTTTCCTTTAAAGCTCGTCTTGCAGCCGTGTTATCTCTCGCCTAGAGACTTTCTGCTTTGAGAAACAAGAGAGAAAGCTAGATTTCAAATCGAATTTCGCGTGATACGCCAGCCGTGGATCGCTCTGGTAGAAGAGCAAACCACGGCGCAATGAGCTAGGGTATTTAAAACAAAATTTACCAAGCTAAAAGCTTTCTTCCCTCTCGCGCGTTAAATAATAAATCAGCAAGCGACACAGAAATCAACTGTCGATTCCAAACAATAAAGCTCAGGAAACAATACCGATAAACAGCCAGGCTCGCTTAGCCGAAATCCCAGCCGCGTCCGTAGCTTGTCCAGTGCAAGCGTATTCTGCATGTAAGGAAGCAAGTGCATACGTGCTTGCGGATCGTCTTGCAGGAGGCTCGGGCAACAGTGGGGGCCGAGAGCAAAGGTCCCAGTGGGCGCTGATCGGCCGATGCTTGTCGGGAGACCCGCGGGAGCTTCATTAAGGATTAGGCGCGTCCTCGATTGTCGCGTATAGGTAGGAGAGTAGAGTGGATGGACGTCGGCTTGATGCACGGAGAGCTCGCCGGATGTGACGAGATGTAGCGAGCTCTGGAGAGAATACGTACGCTTTCGGCATCCTGATACAGGTTGGACGCTGTTGACCTGGATGTGTGTTGAAATAGTTTGGTTTTGGTGATGGTTAATTGGGGGAGGATGGGTTGTGTTCGTTCGGGTATTTGAATTTTAAAAATATATTAGGTACTGATCAGCAAGAGATATTTTATGTTTGTTTAATTTACTCCACCGACTTATTAATTAAGCTTAGGGACAACAATATTTATAACTTGATTTTTTTGAATCATTAGAATTTAATGCTTTGACTTTCTTCATAGACAAATTCTAAGTTGAATCGTGGTTTTTTTTAATAAAGCGACTGTTCAGATAATTTCGTGATCAGTATAATCAGAAATTATTTATTAATAACCTAGTCGTAATTAATGCTTAGGAGCGTGCACGTCAAGAAATCATTCAAGTTGTATAAAAATGTATAAGAAATATATGAATAAAAATCGTGATAAATGATTGAGGGCAAAACGTGTTGTTTGATTCTAAATATTTTCATTATACTTTTTATAAATTTTTTTATTTATATAAAGTTTACTGCATGAGCAAACAAACAAACAAAAATGGACATGATTTGTGTTTTACTGCACACCGCAGAAACTATTCCTTTACTAGTATTTTTATATGTATGTAAAAATTCTGTATTGTCCAGTGTAGCTGCGTTAAATTTGACTTTGGTAATTCTTTAAGACAGATAATAAATTTTAAAATTATAGAGGTGTTGAATAACGAAAATAAAATTGAATGCTATTTAACAAAGATATTTAGAATTTTTTACTTACTATTACAACTATGCAAAATAATGTAGTTCTCTTTTTTTAGACTACAAACTTTTTATGATGAATAATTTTTGTAAATATAATATTAATAAGAGAATCCAGTTTCTATTATTTTTTAACCGAATAATATCCTAACAATTTAAAAATATATATGACGTTTAATAAGTAACGTTAGAATAAACCGAAAATCCGTCGAAAAATTTTCGACCATTTTCCGAAAATATCCAAGCCAGCAGTACCTATACGCGTCTTTCGAAATACGACATAATCTCCCGCGTTAAAGCATTCCGTATTTTCATTTTCAGAGCGGCTCTCTCTCCGCGCAGCTCGGAACCGCAAAGCGCAATATAGCTAAAAAATCTAGCCCTCTCGTTCTGCGCTTGGGCTTGCGAAAGGGTAAAATTTTTTGACGCCATTCCAAAAGAAAATCCCCGCATACATATCCGCGCGATGAATTCCCCGGCTGCACCTGCCGCGGGATTTCTCCTGCGATCCTCCAATCCGAAAAAGCCCCGGCTGCACATCCGCGCACTGAATGCATGCCCGTATTCGTAGCGATGATTATCTCTCTCTGCGCTATCGCTCTGGGGGCCCATGCATGCACACCTACATCTATACGCGCTCTCGCACGTATATATTCCACAGGGAGCATACTCCATGCATTTATCTCTCTCTCTCTCCGGCGAATGGGCATTTTTGCGCGAACCTGGTGGCGCCTGGATGCTTGGCTCTCTCTCTCTCTCGGTTGTGCGAACTCGCGCGGGGTCGTGGGAGAACGAAAGGGAGGGAGACTAGCTCTATGCCCCGGCGCTTATATACAAGAGTCGAGTGCAGTCAGGGATCCTTTTCCAGGCGAGAGAGTGCAATTGTCGTACGGCACGCGAGCCTAGAGAGAGAGAGAGGGAGAGTGAGGTTTGCACGCGCAAGGAGGGGATTTTTTTTCCGGAGCGGCATTGCAATAGGGGATTCGGAGAAAAGGTCGAGAGCGTTGCTCTGGCTCGAAGGCGTTGCGATGTCTTGGCAATTATTCGAGGAATCGTGGGGGTGGCTGAGCTGGGACTTGGATAAATGGCTGGTTGGTGCATCGAATGGTTTGATGATCTTTCGCTATAGGCTTTGTTCTTTGTGTAGATTTCGTCATTGAGATTTTACTACTAGTATATTAAAGAATAGTTTCTTTAATGATACCCCACTAACACACGGACGTATAGTAAAGCTGAAAACGGCGTTAATTAACGATCAAACCATCCCCAAAAACGAAAGCAAAACCTGCTCAACTGCCATTCCCGCAAAACATCAAAACGATCCGCGCGACGCGACGAGCAAACGCGGCTAAGCGCGCAATTTGTCAGCACTCGCTCTCGCGTCAGTCAGCTCTCTCTCTCTCTCTCCCTCGCTGTGCTTGAACTCGGCGAATTTCGCTTTCGGCCGCCGGCGCAGAAGCACGGATACACAAGAGGAGAAGAAGGACGTCGTCGCTGCGATGCGGTCATCATAGAGCGCGCGTTGACGAGCCGAGAGAGACAGAGAGAGCGGCTAGATCAGCGAAAAGCCCGAGCCAAGCTAAACGTGGAATCGGGCCTATATGCTGTTGTCGCAGGTGAAGTGCCAAATTCCGCCGAGTCGTGAGAGACGGAGCGCTAGCTCGTTTGTAAAGCCGGACGATTGTGCGTGTGTTGTGGGAGCTCTCTCAGCTAAAGAGATATAGTTTGCGATGCGCGCGCGCGGCGATGAATGAGCGACGCGTCATCAAGGCAGGTTGCTGAATTCTGGGCGATGCTGAGAGAGGTGAATGAGCGGCTTTGAGATATGCGGATTGTGAGAGGGAAAAGGGAGAGAGGTGTGCGAAAGCTGGTGGCTGTGAATGAATAAAGCGTGGAATTATTGAAGGAGGGGGTGGGGAGAAGGTGGCTGCGAGGCTGGCGATTGGGAGGAAAAGAGTTGACCTTCTTGGATTAATCGATAAGTGGGAAATCGAATTATTGACAGGAATAGGGAGAGAATGTGAGGTTTGGTTTGGGTTTAAGTTTTGATTTATGCGTTTGAATTGAGATGTGTAGAGGGATAATGGGCGATTGTTAAATAATAATGCTGGGTGAATGAAAATGGAACGAAAAGTCTTGATTTATGTAAGCTTTACTGTAGATATAAAAACAATAATATTCAATAAAAAGTGTATGGCTTGGTCTGAGAGATAATAAAGAGTAAAAAGTCGGTTTAATAATGCATTCCAATATACATCGACGGCTAGACAAGCACGCCTGTTACTACTGAAAGAAAATTGAAGTAAAGGAGGTTTTTATAAGTTTTTTACAAGTACTAAAAAGTAATACGCATACAGAAGCTTTTAATTTTCACAAAATAATTAATTAATTTAAAATTGTAGATTTACATATCAAATAAAAACAAAAGTCTTTTCATAAAAATGTTTTATACTCTTTAAGAATTTAACTTTACACTTTAGTGCAATAGCTTAAACAACGATACAAAACATTTCACATCTCATTTCGACCTAAAATCATCACAGCCGCAAACACCCCAATAACAAAAAAATTTCGCTAAACTACACATCAACCATCCTTTCAAAACTCTCGAAAAAACACAACCAGCTCAAAAACTCTCGAGCCCTGGAAGCCAAAAGCAGCAGCTCGCTCGTAAACCGACAGCGCGCGAGGCCAGCTTCGCAAAATGAAATTTCATTAGGACTAATTCCGCGTAATACCCGGGCTGCAGCGCAGCCAGAGCAGCAGCAGCGGCAGCCGTAGAGCCAGGCTAACGATAGAAGATGAATTGTTCGTGCGCGCGAAGCTAGCCGCTCGCTGCGAATTGCGCAACGCTGATTAGTTAGGTCAGGCGCACGCAGCTCGCTGCCCAGCTCGTAAGCGCAAGCGCAAGCGCGCTCTCTTGCGCTATATGAATGACTCATTCATTAATTATATTGCGATTTTTCTCTCTCTCTCTCTTGCTCTTGGTGCACTCGGCATCGTGCGAATATCTCGGGCGTGCTGACACAGAGCGGCCTTGGCGCCGTTGCATCCATCTACGGGCGGTGCTCGCGGTTCCGTTAGGCGAGTTTTTCGCTCGTTAATATTTATAACGCGCGCCTGTTAGCTTGGACGTAGCGTAAGTGTGGTAGGCTTGAGGTGTGCGAAGCCTGGTTTGTTATGCGCGACGGTTTGGGTTTGGAAAATCAATTCGGTTCTGCGCGATTAGTATTGAGCGGGGCAGTGTGGCGGGCTGGAAATGAGAATGGCGAGTGTTTAGCTGCTGTTGGCTGATTTTATTGATGGTTTATTGATTGCTGTGGGAGAGTTTGAGGAAGGGGTTTTTGTTTTGAAAATTTAAGATTGCTGGGTGGTGAGTTTTTTATTGCAGTGGCAAATGCATGTTTCAATATGAATTGAATAATGTTTTAGTAATCGAATAAACTTTTTGTATAATAAACGTTAAAAACAATTATTGTTATTTATTGTTTTAAATTCTACTAACTGACGTGCTAAAGTTATTATTGTTATCTCCTCACCGTTTACTGCATAAAATGCAGTATTAACTGAACTCGTAAACAAAACAAATACAACCGTAACGAACCCAAAATAAAAAAAACCTGCTCCAAAATCCCCCATCAAAACAAGAACCCAACTCCGTCAACTCCGGCAACTAGCCTCGTCTCCGCATCTAATTCCCCCGCTTTGTCAATCGCTGCCTCGTCTTCGGTACAGCTGAAACTCTCTGCGGCACCGGCAAGAGCCATCCACTCCACATAGCTCCCGCAGCAGCTCATCCTTCCTCTCCGTAATCCATAGCATTCCATAATCGAGGCCCGCTCGCGGCATCGTCGTCGAGAGACACTGCAGCTCTTGGCGTCGTCGTCGTCGTCGTCGTCGAGGCGAGTGCACAGGCGAGCAGCTCGCGCTCGGAGGAGGCGGTCCTCCTCTCCTCTCTCTCTACATAGCCGCGCGCGCTCCTCGCTCTGTCTGCGGAGCAAGCGAGCGAGTGAGAGCGAGAGAGAGAGAGAAAGAGTTGCGGGTTGCGCGCAAGCGCAGTGACGGCAGCGCCCGGCGCAGGCCGCCGCCGCCGTAGCCGCCTTTGCCGCCGCTAGCGAGCCAGCCCGAGAGAGCAGCGGCGCAGTGTCGCGTCGAACCTCTCGCTGAGCGCGTCGTCGTCTGTCTAAGTCGCACGCACGCACGAGCAGCGCCGCCTGCAATAGTTAGGCACCGCCGCCCGTGTCTCGCTCTCTCTCGCTCTCTCTGTTCCGCCCCACCAGCTCTCACCAGCTCTCAAAGACGTCCTCCTAGAAAGCTCTCTCTCTATCCTGTCTCTCTCTGTCTCTCTGTCTCTGCACGCAACGCGACTCTAATCTCGTTGCTGCGTTGGAGCACGCGTCCAAGCAGCCTCAGCCAGTAGTGGTAGTAGGGCCCCCCCGTCACAAGGACAGCAGGAAGCTCATCCACAGGAGCGGAGCAGCAGGCATCCACCTCCCCCATAGAGCAGAGTATAGGACTGCATCAACCGTCACGCTCATCTCCGTCTCTCTCTAGATAGCTAGACCGTCTAGCAGTGTGTCTACAGTGGCTGAGAGAGACAGACACGGCAGTCAGAATCGCTGATTGAAGAGAGTGTTTCAAGGGAAAAGTGCCACCTTCCCTAGTCGAGTATAGTGTCTCTCTGTCCCTGGCAAAGTAGCCGAGAACGTCTGACCGTCCCGCCTGTCACTACTGATCAGCCAGCTTCTGCTCTCGTTGCGCGTTTGTTGTCTTCTG
Source organism: Eupelmus kiefferi (assembly GCA_030522745.1). NCBI lineage: Eukaryota > Metazoa > Arthropoda > Insecta > Hymenoptera > Eupelmidae > Eupelmus > Eupelmus kiefferi. Next base: position 10,866 of record JAPYZB010002606.1, read on the forward strand.
CAGCGCCACGGAGTGTCCACTGCAGTGTGTTGTGTTTTGGAGCAGCCAGCTCGAGGAAAGCAAGTGAGAGAGAAGCTAGAGATCTTGCATCTTTATAATTCCCGCTGCCTGTGCGTTTCGCTTCGGTCAGCTGTGCGCCAGTAGATAAAGTGTGTGTGCGCGTGCCAGTGTGCGAACCGAATAAATACACACACACGTGAGTGAGAGAGAGAAATAAGGGGCTCAAGTCCTCCGAGAGTGCAACATCAGAAGTTCAGCGCGGGTTATACCAGTGGCCCCGTCTTCTCCTTGGCAGTCGTGTTTATCGCGCCAGCTCGACCCGGCGCGGCCCGGCGAACAGAAAACGCGCGCAGCAGTCGTGAGAGAGAGAGAGCAAGCAAGCAGTGTGCAGCAGCAGCAGAGTTGTTCTAGTGTGCAGATAGCAAAACTCGTGCTTACTCCCGTTTTTCCCCCCACCCGAGGCGGCCAACACGTGCATACAGTCGCGAGTGTTAATTAGCTAGCGAAAGGAAGAATAATTGAGCAGCAGAGTGTGCCCGGTGTCGCGTGTGTGCTATTATAAATAGAGGTGAATTTTTCATCCCTGCCGGATTTCCAGCCAGTGCAACAAAGGGACTGAGAGACGGTGTTGTTTCTTGTTGTTTATTGTTGTTGTTGTAGTCGCGCAGCCCGTAAGCTCGACTCGGCGCGCATAGCATCCGTGTGACGTGTGCAGTTTTTGCCTCCGTCTCTCTCTCTCTTTATCAGCGAACGAGAGGAGAAAGAAGCAGCAGGAGAAGAAGAGGAAGAAGAAGAAGAAGAAG